>JAGFMF010012290.1:156091-170977 GCA_019455555.1 Galemys pyrenaicus | reverse complement strand
TTCTCTGCAGAAATCTTCTTATCCTCAGCTCCACCCACTTAGGGCGGAACCAGGATTTTGGGAACTTCCCCTTTTCCTGGGACCACCCTGTTACAGTCCAAGACCAAAAAGCAAGCGCAGTTTTTTGACATGTCCCTCTGCCCCACGTGCCTCCTCCAGGTCTCTTTGCTGCTCTCCATCTTCCTTTCTTTTTTTCCCCTTTTTTGCAGAAATTTTTTTTTTCCTTTTTAGCTTTACCCACTTAGGGTGGAACCAGGATTTTGAAACTTCCCCTTTTCCTGGGACGACCCTGTTACAGGTTCACATTCAGAAGTAAGTTCTGAATATTGCTTGAGACAGCTCCTAAGCGATGAATGATGGATGGGTGCAGGTATGTGAGAACCCCAGCCTTGAGAGACGGGGGAGGTGAGGCATCTCCAAGACACCCCTTCAATAGGGTCAGGCTGAAGCTTAGGACTTTGGGATCACATATTTGCTTAGCTCATTTTAACAGTGATTAATAATCCTCCAATCCTCCACCTGGGTGTCCAATGACTCAATTTGGACACTAACTACCGTGGTTAACACAGACCCCACAGGTGAAGAGCTCATTCCCACAAGAGTACCCAACTTCAAAAGCCAACTGCAAATAATGAATCCCCACTGCTGTTGGATAGACTACAGATCACCACATTTGTCAGGTTCCATAACTCACTAGAAAACTCCAAGAACTCAGAACAACATTGTGTTTATGAGTGTAGTTAACTATAAAGGATACAGGTGAGGTACATGGGGGAAGCTCACAGGGGTCCTGAGAATAGGAGTCTCTGTCCCCAACAGGTCAGGCAACACCATCCACTTTGCACAGATGTTGTTTACCAACCAGGAATTTCTCTGAACCTCACTAGAGTTTTTATCCAAGTTTTGTTACAGCTCCTCCCACCAGGTGGGGGCAGGGACTGAATATTTCGACCCTCTAAAACTGGTGATCAGTCTTCATCCTGAAGCTGGGTCTTGAAGGTTCTAGGGGCCCTTCAAAAGTCCCATCAATTAGCATCAACTCTGTAGTGGTAAGAGGGACTCATGAAGCATAACAAAAGACCCTTCTATCACTCAGGAAATTCCCAGGGTTTTAGGAGCACTATGTCATAAGCCTGGGGCAAAGACCAAATAGATGACTCCTGGCTGCTGGCAACTCCTAACCAGTTTCCCATAGATGTCCTCCTTCCTTAGTAAGCCATCTGCACACAAGTCCCTTTGCCAGGGATCAAATGCAGAACATGACCTAGGATAAAGACTAAATAGGGCACTGCTTGGTGCCCAGGGGCAGTCATTCAATTATATATTCATTCATTCATTCAACAAAAGTGATTAATATACCAAGCATCCAGACCCAGGACAGAGTGATAACTGTTACTTGTTGGGTTCATAATCTACCTGGAAGGACTGGCCCTGACCAGATAACTACTCCTATTTTGCTTGGTCATCAAAAGATCAGAGGAGGCTGTGAGTCATGCAGAGGGTGAGTCAAAGCCATTGAAGGTTTTGGGGTGGGGTCAGGTGGATAAGACTTGAGGTCATCAGCTGATTTTTTTGTTGTTGTTTTTTAAGAGAAGCCTCTGGCCTGGTACATGGACTGTGTGGTGGTAGGAGTGGATGCAGCATTAAGGAGGTTGCTGCAGGAGTCAGGGTTCAGAGGGAGGGGGTTAGGACTAGGGGCTAATGGCCTTGAGTTAGCCTGAGATAAGAAAGAATGAAAAGATCTGTGGGATTCCCTAACTTGGAAAATCAGAGCCATTCATGTGGGAGAAAATCAAACAGCTCATGGTTACATAACTACATCCTACATTAGATGCCTCCAGAACAGTTGGAGGTCTGAGAGAGGCTGAAGAACAAGTGAATCCGGGTTTTGGGAGCAGGCCTAGAGTCCGCGGACTGCAGGTAGTCTCTTTCTTGGTTCTTCCGTCAGTCAAGAATTCAACATCGAGACCAAAGTTAGAGAAAAACAAGTGATTTATTGATAGTTTGGAATAAAGATAGGAATGTTCTCTGAGCAGAGACTCTAGTTCTGAATGGGTAGCCACTGAAGAGACAAGAAACATGTGCTTCTAAAGGTACAGTGGGCAAGGAGTAGAGGTTTGGCTGTTGGGTGTCTCTGGGCCCACAGGGTCTCCCAGGCCTCCTAGACTGGGACCCACTTAGTTTTCCACATTACCCAGCCTACCTTTCTGAAGCCCGCTTTGGTCCATCACAATTGTATTAGTATATTGGTGTTCTGAAAATCCCATTTTTTTAGTTAAATTGGGATTACCAGGGTTACCTTCCTGGTCTTTGATGGTTTCTCAATCAGACTAATAAACAGACTTGGGGTTTGGGGCAGCCCATTTGGAACTGACTGCCTGTAACCATTTCCTAACTCCCACCTTCACCAGGGTTGGTATGGTCAGAAAAGGCTGCCTGGAGAAGGAAGACTTGAACACCTTTGAGGGTTTGGGGGTTTTGGCTTGACCTAAGGTCTTCTCTACACACTCAAAACAGTGTGTTGGGGTTGGGGTTCTGATGGGCTGAGGAACAGGACTTGAGGAAAGCTGTGTGTGAAGTGTAGACACCTTTATGAGGGCAGAAGTTCCTGCTTATTCAGAGGTCATGAGCAGGACTAGATCAGTTCAGAACCACTCCCTCTCCCCACCACAAAATCCTGGGAACTTTTCCCTTGAAAGGTGGGACTGCCTGGCCTGACCACCTCTTGGAAATATGTGGGTCAGAGGACTTGGCCCAGAGCTATTGCCCATGAGTGTGAATTAGGGGCTTAAGCCCAATCCAGCCTCTCTTCACAGCTGGGGAATCAGATCAAGTGGTTTTAATTTTCCACCAATGGGGAAATTTCAAAGCCAGAGGAAGAAAAGATGAAGAAATGTCTCTGTGGAGAGTCTGTAAGGCTGTTCTAATGCTGTCTGTGCCCTGGGGGTGCCCTCTCCCTGAGACAGAGCATGGACCTCTTTCCCTGCCATGCTCAGGTATTGAAGCACCTCCTACACATTTTCAACTTAGGTTTCTACAACCCTAGGGGGGTTTTCATTGGCAAGGGCTGGAGAGCAAATTCACCTTGGAACTGGGCATCAGAGAATAAAGTTCCACAGCAGCTACTGACCACTTACCCCAGGTGTTGCTCTGGGGACAGTCTCGTGTAACTGCCAAACAAGGGAGGTGCTATAAACCCACTGGACAGGTGAGGAAGCAATTGAGCTCTGGGGGATAAATTATGTGACCAAGGTCACAGACAGTGAGTGGAAGCATCACAGATCCACCCATGACCTGACTCCCAGATCCCACATTCTCGCTCCCCCACTATGACCTATTCCCTGCACTCCAGGTGCCTCATCTCACTCAATAGAGAAAATTACAGACGCGATTGGTGACTAACACTGTAAAAAGTGGCAAAGCTGCAAATACTCAAGATGAGACAAGAAAGAAAGGAGTTGACTCTGCCTAGAACATCACATACTTACTATCCTATTTCATTCCCCTGCAGCCTATGAGAAAAGAAAAATAGTATCTCTTTTTTAGATCAACATTATTTTATATAATATCCCATAAATACATCGTATCAGTGCAAATTGGCATTAGTATTGATATAGTGTGATGTAATGTTATTTTCAGTTGGATTTCAAGTTACTTTTGGAATCCATTTTCAAGTCCATGCTCTTTCCTCTGACATATAATTTGTAAAGAAGAAAAAGAGCCGAATACACACCAGGAGGATGCTCACTGCCTAGATATCATCTCCAAGTCCACCCCAGGCCCTGTTAACTGCACTCTCCACTCTCCTGTGGTCCCAAACCACCCCGCCCATCTCTGTGCCTGCCATCTCTCCTGCTGTAGTTCACTTGTGTACTCATTCTCACTGGTGTTCAATACCCCTAACTTTTACCACTCTTTGGACCGATCGTGGTCCCTTTCTCAGTTAATTGCATTGTAGTTTCAAAGAGCGTTCAAGATTGATAAAGTTAAGTGCTCTGTTACTGCTGCCTGACCTCTAGACATGCCCTAAGTTTTGCAGCGAATTTAGAGATGACAATGCGCCAGTGCCATCAGCCACAGATGCTGAGCCCTGAGGTCCCTCCCACATAGATACTCAGTTGCATCCTCTTTCATCTAAAATTAAGGTCTCTTGTCCTCAGTTGACTTGATATGTACCAGTGTGCAGGACTATACGACACACAGCAATTCTCTCACAGGGTAAAATACTAGAAAGCTGCTTCCTTTCCAATATGCTCAGGTATGACATCTTAGTGACCAAAAAGCAGAATCAACTTACCATCAATGAGTTGGCCAGCCGTATTTTCAAATATATTTTTCCCCATGAGATTCAATCAAGTTAGTTTCATTTTGGATGGAGATATGCAACCTGTGGCATTTTAGTTTTTTTTTGGACTGGTCCTCATTTTAAAAAAATAATAAATTGCTCACCCTAATACTTGGTGTCACAGTGACTTCATTTAATTACTGCCTCTGCTGCTTTCCCAGATGTGCAAACTCGGGCAAGGTACTTAAATGCCCTGTACAAAAAGGAGTTTGAAATCATCAATTCAATGGGTTGTGTGAGGAGTAAATCAGGTTACATGTGACATTCATTGTGACTATGAATTTTATGTATCACTTCTAGTGTATTATGATGTCTAGATATTTATCAAACATTAATCTGTGTGTTGTTTTTTTTTTTTTTTTGGTTGGTTGGTTAAGATAAACATTTACATCAGTGGACTTTGAGTAAAGCAGATTGCCCTTATGTGGGTGAGCTTTGTCCTATCAGGGGAAGCTCTGAATAGAACAAAGAAAAGCACTCACCTCCCTCAAAGCAGAAGAGAATTCTCGAGCAAAGTGCCTTTGACCTCACCTGTAACACTAACTCCTCCTTGTTCTACAGGAGATGGCCTTTGCTCTAAGTGCAACATCTACTTTTCTGGGTCTCCAGTCTGCCCTCCCACCTACAGATTCAGGATTTGCCAGCCTCCATCATCACATGAGCTAAATGTTATAGTAAATGCTGCTCTGCTATACACATCCTGTCAGTTATATTTTCCCGGTGAACCCCAAATAATACACTCACCTAGCTCAATGCCTGGTATATAGCAAACACCTAGCAGGACTCTGAAGCTTAGAGATTTTCATGTTCCCACCTCTAGCTTTATCTGGAGATTGGATGGATTTCAGTTAAGCTTAACTGGCAAACTCAAAAGTAAATGATGTCAGTTTATAACTGTTAATTTGAATCAAAATTGTCAAGTCTAAACTCCAACTCAATTCAGTATGACCAGTAGTTATTTTTCAACCCTTTACATTATCAAAATCACACAAACTGTATGGCTTAGCAAAATGTTATAATGCAAGCACATGTGTAACCATCTTCAGGTTAGAATGTGGAACACTGTCAGTGCTTCTATAAGCCCCCAAATCTGTCCCTGTGACTTGTATAGTTATTCCCTTTTCAAGTTTCTTGTGCCCCTGCCCTTCACAAGTCATCACTATTCATCTGTGTCTGACTTCCTTTCATTTAACACTGTGTTGTGAGAGTTACCTGTTTTTTTGCTCTGAATTTTTAAAAAAGATTTATTTATGCATACAAAAGCTGAGGTGTAGGCCAGAGGTATGAAGGTGAGGGGGTTAGAGGATTCACCAGACACAGAGTGGAGGAGCAGAACAGGTAGACCTACTAAAATACACTGCTGAGGGAAGCAGCAGGAGAGGTCTGCTGCTGTTAGCTCTCTGGCTGGGGATCGAACTCATGCTGCAGTGGCTGCAAATTGCTTGATAGCACTGTGTCTTTAATGCCTGCACCACAAAGGAGCCCCCCCACCCCCGAGTCATCTATATTTTTATGTGCAGCTATAGTTCATTTATTCTTCTTGTTCCTTACTACTCTATGATTCAACCACAATTTTTTTAGCCATTCTACTATTAATAAATTTTCAGCTTAGAAAAGAACATTTTGTTGCAACTCAACTGTGGTCACTCCTAAGTCAACATTAATGAGGATGTTGAAAGGTTAGAAATGCATTTGGAAATACTGATATAAAATTTTTTTAAAAAAAAAGATGATAAACTCGGATCTATCAACTGATGTGAAACACTTCTGTTGATGTGTATAGGTAGAAAACCAACCCCAAAATATAAAAAATATTAGGGACCATCTCTTATGAACTAAGGCATAAATTAACAAACACAAAACCATAATAAGTTCCAATAAAAAAGCAATTTAGAAGCTAATGCATTTATTTTGTAACTCATATAACATTAAGCCACTGTTTTGTTGTGGTTTTTTTTAGGATTTATTTATTTATTTATGCATACAAGAGCAGGGGTGTAGGCCAGAGGTGTGTGTGGGGGGGGTGGTGGTGAGAGGATTCACCAGAGACAGAGTGGGGAGCAGAATGGGAGGATCTACTGAAATACACTGCTGAGGGGAGCAGCAGGAGGGACAGGAGAGGTCTGCTGAACTATGTGGGTCAGGTCCCTGGCTGGGGATAGAACTCATGCTGCAGTGGCTACAGATAGCTATATAGTACTGAGACTTAACCCTTGCATTACCCTAAGCCACCATTTTGATATGCCTGGCCCATCATGACTGAGGATTCCTTAGGGAGCTCTCTGAGGGAGGGGCACCCATGGGAGCAGAGTCATGTATAAGGGAAACATCATTCAGGGGTATACTAAGCACCAGTATCTCCTCAGAGCAAGCCCTGCCATTTTTTAAGGGGCAGAAAGATGGTGAAGGTGAAGCTTGAGGTTGGGATTCACATTTGTAACCAGTTTCCCTCTCTGCTGTGGAAGAGTCAGCAACATTTGCCCCAAATCAGTGGGCAGTGTTTGACATTTCCTTGAGCTTGAGCTCAAGGCTAGCGTAGCCATTTCTCATCACCACCCCTTATAAGCCTGTTCTGTGACTCAGATAAATAAAAATCCCCTTCTTAGATTTTTTGTTTAATTATTAACACTATTTTCTGCTACTATATTCCAATAGATATGTACTGAGTTTCTGGGGATTTGTGTTCTAAGTAAGCTTTGGTACGATAGCCTGGCATTTGAGGTTTTAGAATTTCAACAGTGTCTGCTGGGAGGAGATTGGGAGGTTGTTTCTACATCACACTAGAGAAAAGGGCACCAGTATTTCGTGAGCAATTGCTTAGTGCCCAGCCCATGTATGAGACACCTCATTTCATCTTCATACCCTGCCATCCCCATTTTTTTTTTCTGCTTCTCCCCATCTAGGAGAGAGAGACCTAGAGACGTTAAATACTTGCTTATAGTCATTTAGCTCACGAAACTAGTGAGCAATCACTGGGAACTGGACTCTGAACTCACACTTGCTTGGGGGATGATCCACTTTCACCACTGACTAGTTGTGGGTCTTGGTAAATCATTGAATTCCTCATGGGATGGGGATAATCATGGTACCCTCTCCATGAGCCTGTAAGTGTAATAAGGTACTGAGGACAAAGCTTGGTCCCAGCCAGCACTTTCTACAAGTATAGTTCTGGTTAAACAGAGAAACCAGGATTCCAACCAAATTAGAAACTGGCTCCAAATGCCCTAAAAACGGCAACAACCATTTATTTGCTCAGAATGTTGCAATTTGGACAGGGCTCAGCAGGGAAGGCTTGTCTCTGCTCTACCTGGTGTCAGCTGGGGCTGGAGGATCCAAGCTCACTTCCCAGCTGGACAGCCTGGGTGCTGGCCAGCCCTGACCCCTCTCATCTCTCAGCTGACAGGGCCCTCTTTCTCTCTCCACATGACCTCTCCCTTTCCAGCAGGGTGGTCAGGGTTTACGTGGTTTCTCAGGGCTCTAGGACTGAAAGCAGGTCTCTTAAGGCCTGAGCCTGGATTGTCACAGGATTGCTTCCACTGAATTCTAGGTCAAAACAAGTCATGAGGCCAGGTCGGTTCCTGGGGAAGGGCAAATAGACTACAGCTTTTGATGGGAGGAGCAGCATATGCATGCAGGAAATGGGAGAGCCTGCTGGTGGCCATATTTGCAGACAATCTACCACACAGGCTAAGTTTTAGATAGGGCATGCTAAAGAGGCTATCACAAAAGGAGATATTTTGGAGGTACTGAGAGGAATGGTACAATTAAGGAAGCCCAGGAAAGGAGCAAGGCATATGGGCAGAGAGAAGAATTTGAACAAAGACTCAAAGCAAAGTCCTGTGAGGTAGCTTGGGACAGGCCCTACTTGACTGAGCTGGGTCTGTGGGAGAAAAGGGGGGAGGAAAGGTTGGCATGTAAGGGCTTTGAAAACTAATCTAAGGCGTGCAGATCTTATCCCAAGGGCAGTGGGTAGACACTAATGTCCTCTAGATGAAGAGTGACAAGCTGGAAGTGGTGTTTCGGGAAGACTAATCTGCAGTGGTGTCTGGGAGGGGTGGGGGAGGCAGAGAGACTAGAGTCAGCAGGAATTCAAGTCTGAGGAGATGAGAGACAAGAGAGTTATCCAGAGGGAGGAGGGCAGGGAAGAACATCTCGTGTTTATGATTCTTTGTGAGTATTCTTACATGATACTATGGTTGCCTTTGAGGGAGGCCCATGAAGGGAGGGCAGACCCACCCCTCTAGGCCCCCAACAACCTGTGTGGCAGGCCAGACCACCTGATCAGGAAGTGAATCCTTCAGGGAGAAGGTGAAGCTTTCAGCCACGCTAGGAGCAGTTGACCCCCCAACTTTTCATGCCCTAGAAGGACCAGCTTGCTGGGAGTCACTCTCACCCTTTGGTCCACAGAACAGGGTACTGATATCTCAGCACTGAGCAGACACCAAATCCTGATGCAAGCCTTGCTTTCTGAAAGAGATTTCCTCCTGGACTCCCAAACACATGCTGCGTCTCCATGCTTTAGGTCAAGGCCTCTCCTCTTCACCTGCTGCGACTGTGCCCACACAGAGCCCAGTTGCAGCCCCTCCTCTGGGTAGACTGCCAGCACTCCAGTCCACCCTGGACTTATCCCTGTCACCACCTTATGGCGCCCCAGCACTAAACCCCGCTAATATGTGTCACATGTGTCTTTCCGACACAGCTATGCAGGAGGGCAGGTCCTGTGTCTCCTTGTGTCTCCTTTCACAATGCTGAGAGCAGTGCTGAGCACATGGTAACTACCTAACATAAATGTAGAGGAAGATAAATTGTTCCCAGCATCAGGTTTTCCACTTTCTTTGCAACTAAGGCATAAATTCTTTGACAATTAGCTGCAGTTAGAACACTATCATAGTGAAAAGCCCTCTTGAAAATCAATAAAATCTGTTATTCGTTATTATCATCATCATTATTATTACCTGTAACATTCCTTATTAAAATCATCATAGATTGGGCCTTCATGGTGGTGCAAGGGTTAAAGTCTCAGTGCTACTGAGCTATCACCAGCCACTGTGTTATGAGTTCGAGCCCTGGCCAGGGAGTTGACCCACATGGCCAGCGGACCTCTCCTGTCTCGCCCTCTGCTTTCCTCAGCAGTGTTTTTCAGTATATCCACCTGTTCTGCTCCCCACTCTGGCTTTGGTGAATCCTTTTACCACTAGCACACCCCCCCCACCTCTGGCCTACCCCAGTTCTTCTATGCATAAAAAAATAAGATCCCATTCCCTATTTGTGGCTTGATGGTGGTGACTATTAAGGGTGGGAGATGGATAACTTAGGCCAAGTTCACTGGAAGCAGAGCCTGAGATGAGGATTTGGTACGATGATTGATTGAGGGATACCTCTCCCAGGATCGAGGGAAGCAGGACCTGCTGGCTGGGAAGGATATAGTCTCTGGCAGAGTCTAGTCTCAGCCTGATCCTGGGGAGGCCTGGAGCACAGGTGTGCCAAAAATTAACTCCACCTTGAGGTAGTGGCAGAATGAGTAATCTTCCTGGTTTGCCTGGGACTATCCACGTTTTAACAATGAGGACATCCCTCAACCCCTGAAAGTAAGAGGCCCAGCTTTCGTACCCCAAGTCAGTCAGCCACAGGCTTTGGGCCATTCCTGCATAGGAAAAGAGTAAAGCTCTAGGGCCAGGTTTCTGGCACAGGGGAGATGTTGCACCAGCTCAGTAAGAGGGCAAAGAGGTTACTCATAGCATCAATTACCCCACACAAGCCCCCACAGAGGGAAAGAGCAGAAGCACAGGCTGTCTCTTCAGCCTCCTGCACTGAGGGCTGGACCCACAGAACTTGGCTTCCTCACGGCCCCACCCTACCACTGATTCTGAGAATAGAGAATAGGTTTCATACAAACCCAGTTGGCTTCCTGGTTGTTTGCGACTCAATTAAATTAACAAATTGGTCTCTTTGCCCAGAGTCTTTCTACCGCCTGTATTTTAGCATATGTCAGTCAGGGCGGCCCAGCGGCTCCAGATGGCTGTGTGCTCACTCTACAAATCCCATGCCAGCTCATCACAGGGGAAGTGTGTGTGTGGAAAGGCCCAGAGACAGAGACACAGAGCCATGGTAGGGTGAGACAGAGAAGGAGGTAGGTGGGCAAGACAGAAAAATGAGACCAGGTGGGGGGGAGGGTGTCGGGATGTGGGGGGTGTGGGGAAGTTGGGGGAGAGACAGGAGAGCCTTTCCTCAGACATTAACCAGAAGGTGCCCAGGATCTTCCTGCAGGGAAGACCTACTCAGAAAGAGGGTGGGGGCAGCGTTCTGAAGAAGACTCTCCCAGCCTGAAGTGTCTGCAAGATAAGGAGATCCTGGTTTCAAAGGGTCCCTACAACTGACAGCCTCCTCAGGCCTTGTGATCTGGTTAGAGATGCAAATCCCCTGCAGCCCCAGACCTCTGGAATAAAGACAGGGGTGGGGGTGGGGGGGGGTGGGCCCAGGTCCCTGTGTTTCAACAAGTCCTCCAGGTGTGTCCGATGCACTTTCAGGTTTGAGAATTTTGCTGCTGAAATTGCAGTGCTGACCCCTCCTGACCCAGAGCTGGGAGCAGAACCCACTCCCAGTCACAGCCAGGGGCTGCTGCTTCCCAAGAGGAGTGAAGGGTGGCCGTGAGAACTTGCATCCTCTTCAGAGTCTCTTGAAGGATACTCCTCTAGCCTTCAATTAAAGGTAGGGATTGGGGAGAAGGGGCAGAATCAGGAAACAGCCCGGGGAGGAAAAAAAGCAACCAAAGAAAAGGATGCTTAGGAGGACGAAGGCTTCCATAGGCCTGACAACTCTGAAGTCACACAGGACCACAATGGGGAGAAGGCTTTGATGGAAATACACCTCACCCCAGTTTTAGGTGCATTTAATGGAAGGTCAATTTGGAGATGGTGATATGTGCTCTGAGTTCTGCTAGGGGAGGAGTAGAGGGGAGGTGGAGAGGGGATGGAAGAAGGTAGAAGTGAGGAGAGGGAGGGAGGGAGAGAGAATGGGGCATCCAGGCAGAGGTTCCTTGTGAGATCCTGTAGGGTCAGAGAATGATCAGGTATTTCCACCCTCCCACCACTGTGATGATGGACACCTGCGGTGCTGCGAGCATTCCAGGGTGGGCATGCGCAAATGGGTGCACCTGAGTTGGGACACAGGCATAAATGGGCGGTGTCATGAGGACGCCAGAACTGCGAGGACCGAGGACCGAGGACCGAGGACCAACCGACCGACCGACCGACAGGACCGAGAGAACTGACAGGACAAAGGAGCAGCAGCAGCAGCGAGAGAAGCAGCCGAGAGGGTGAGATACGCTGGGGGCTGGGAGGCCTGCCAGCCTCCCGGGCCCCTGGCACCCCTGCCTGCCATGTACCTGGCCACCTCTACAAAATAAAGTATGAAAAGCCACCAAGGGCTCCAAGAGACTCCTTCCTAGATCCGTCTGCCCATGAACCATCCCGAACCCTGCCTCCTGTGACACCCGTTTCCTGCCGCTACAGATGCCTGTTCTAATTTCAGCAAGTGTTGGAGTTAAGTGCGGTCCATGTGTCTGGTGAGGGGATGGGATACTCAATGACCTCAAACTCACAGATCTTGAGGGTAAAACATAAGTGAGGAGCATAGGCTGAGTGGAAATGCTGTGCTGATGCTGGCTTTGGAGTTTTGTGAACTGAGAAACGCAGGTCCTGTGCAGCCCACCAAGTGCAGGCTGTTGTTAGCACCCAGAAATCTAGCTCCCCACCAACCAAGGTGACCAACTCTTCCAGAGGAGCCCCAAGTCCAGGACAGCCCATTCTACAGGAGAAGCTGCAGAAGGTGGCATATGGCCAGTGTGCCAAGGGGAGATTTATCTGACTCGTAGTTGGGGCAGTGAAGGGTCCAGGACTCAGTCCTGCAGCAACATGAGGGGGTGTGGAGAAGGAAGACATTTTCCAACCAGAAACACTGTTGTCAGATCCCTCTAAGGTGGCCAGCATCACCTGGACAAACTGTATGCATTCTTTCTATAAGCCTCCTGCTTTCAAGAATATAAAATATTCACATTTGCTATTTGACACAGCACCATTGAGGACCCAAAGAAAAAGAACAAGTACAAGGAGGGTGGGAATGTTGAACCCACCCCCAATCTCCTGTCAAAGAGCCCTGGAAGGAGGGAGAAAAAAGAGGGGCAAGCTGCAACAAGAAGCTCAGCAGGGGGCATTTCTGCTTGTATTTATCAGGAACTTTGGCTTTGGCCTTGCCTAGCAGCTCCAGTTCTCCTTATCTCTGCCTTGTCCAGATGTCCCCAAACACCCTAATATTTATTTCTACTTGAAAAAAACAACACATCAGCAAAGCGACACCAGGGACAGAGGCACCTTTCCTCTGGGATCCTCAAGCCTGATATATTCCTTTCCCTGTGTGACCGGAGTCAGAGGGAGTTCATTGTTTGGAAACCAGAGGTCTCAGGATACCTGCAAACTACTAAAAGTAGGGTGTGTTTGGTTTGTTTGTTTTTAGTTTTCAATTGTGAAAAACATGGCAACTTTTTTTCTACTTCATATGCTTTGGTATGATTTGGGGCGTTTTAAAATGGAACAAAGAGTTGGTGCGTCATTTTGACATTTTGAAACAAGAAAAACAAACAAAGGAAGTTGTAAAGAGAAATTATTATTTGCACCAAACCGCTCACTCTTGCTTATTTTAGTTTTGTTTTTGTTGGTGCTGCTGAACTGTAAATGCATCAGGAGCAAATGAATTCAACCTTGGGACTGCTTTGAACTCCCTTCTCTGCCAATTAACCCTCCCTAGGAAGGCAGAAGTGCTTTTTACCACAGGCCTGTGAACAGAAACACTTAAAGACTTTTCCATTTCAGTAGTCAAATGAGGTGGGGGTGGGAGTGAAGATTAAGATGGATTAAAGGATTATATTTAGGAATACTTAATCTAATGCCTAGTGCCTACCGGATTGAATTTGGAATTGGGGTTAACAGCATGTTCCTGTGAAATCAGGTAATTATTGCAGCAAGTGCCCGCTTATTTCAGCAGGAAAGCAGCTTCTGGTTTACTAGGCACTCATATGTGTCAATATCTTGAGTGTAGCATTGACAGGAATTGCTTTAGCAATCCCCTAGGTGGGTGGCATTTTCTAGCCCTATTGATTATCTCGTGTTCAGTAGCGTTTTCTTGTTGTTTCTAAAGTTGGAAAAAGGAAATGATATTCTGAAATAAATTTCCCTGGAGCACAGACATTCATTAAAAAGAAGAAGAAATGAAAACCAAAACATTTTGCTCAATCTGTGGAGATGCAAACCCCCATAGCTGTATGTGAAATCCAGGAGAGGCTGTCACAGGAGTGTGGGTAGGAGATGAAGCACCCAAAATACTAAGTGATCAAAGCAAAATAGTGAGGCTTTGCCTCTTCCAGGAGGAAAGAGAAAGGAGAAAACCCTGAAGTTACAATTCTCTTCTTTAGTTTCTGCCCACCCTCCCCAATGCCACCACTGGAAAATAGTCCATTCAACCCTTGAAAGCCCTTTACCTGAGTTAGGCTTGGAAAGAAGAGCATGTTTAGAGCTCTGCATACCTAAGAGGGTCTGTGGGGGCCCCGTGATGGCCCTAAGCTTTGAAAGCAGACATCTGGTCTGAGATGAAGGAAATCTGGAGTCTGGAGGGAAGAGGGAGAGAAGGAGGGGTCCTAAAGAATTATACAGCAGAGGCCCAGACCCTGGACCTCAAAAGGGCCCTGGATACAGGGCTAGGGTATATGCTGGTAGGGTGTATAGGATGGTTCTGATTGCTTTTTGTGTTCCTGTGACTTTGGCAGTTTGGGGACTGCCAAAAATTGCCAATTTGAGCCACGTTGGAGTCTGCTTTAGCCTAGTGGGGATGCTCTGGGTCCAGCAGATCACATCCCAAGCTGAAGGCGTTGACCTGACTGGCATCAGCCACAGAACTGGGTGTGTCTAGAAGCAGGAACCTGCAGGAGGCTGTTGCAGACCAGCCGAACCTTCTGTCTCCAGCGTCTCCAGGGGAACAATGCCCAGACAAACCCAGTCCTGGGAGATGGAAGATGCTGCTGCTGGCCCTGGGGAGGCTGGGTGTGAGGTGCTTCTTCTGAGAGGCTCTGGGACCTTGGAAAGCCCAGAACATTCACATGGTTCAGATAAATTTGGTTCAAATCACAGTATCAGTGCGGTAAAGGAAGAACACCAAAGCTGATGGAGATTCAGAAATGGGCTGGAGTGGAAGGCAGGGTGAGAGAGGGGCAGGAGAGAGGTGGCAGGGGGTGAAGAGGGGTGGCAAGCAAAGCCATTATTGTGTTCACCTCTGAAGATAGGATTGCCAAGTAACAAACAGGGTGCCCCCAAAATTTGAATTACAAATAAGCAACAAATATTTTTTAGACATATATGTAGCCCAAATATTGCACTTCTATTTAATTTAATTAATTTATTTTTATTTTTTTTAAAGATTTATTTATTTATGCATACAAGCACTGGGGTACAGGCCAGAGGTGTGGGGGGTGAGAGGATTCACCACAGACAGAG
>JAGFMF010012290.1:0-155939 GCA_019455555.1 Galemys pyrenaicus | reverse complement strand
CATGTGGGTCCCCTCTCTGGCCGGCAGCAGGGATCGAACTCGTGCTGCAGTGGTTGCGGTTTGCTTCATAATGCGTTGCTTAACCCACTGCGCCACCAGCGAGGCCCTAATTAATTTATTTTTAAAGATTTATTTATTTAGGAATACAAGAGCTGGGGTACAGGCCAGAGGTGGGGTTGAGGGGATTCACAAGAGACAGATTGGGGAGCAGAACAGGCAGACTGACTAAAGTACACTGCTGAGGGGAGCAGCAGGCGGGACAGGAGAGGTCTGCTGCGCCATGTGGGTCACCTCCCTGGCTAGCGGGCCGGGATCCAATTTGTGGTGAAGTGGCTGCAGTTTGCTTCATAGTGCTGTGCTTAATCCATTGTGCCACCAGGGAAGCCCTGAATTTCTATTTTACTTTTCTAAATCTCTTAACCCTTACTGGAGAGTGGGGGTAGGGGTGGGGAGCCATAGGTGATTTTTATTTCCACCTTGGGCTCTTCCTGGATTTGCTGAATTATCTCATGAACAGGTATTACTTTGGCTTTGGGGAGTCCCCCTACTCCAAATCCTACACTCTAATTTCTGGGCAAATGGTGATTTCTTATTGCTGGGTTAGGCTTAGGAAAGGGACAATTTGAAGATAGGAGGGACCCAGGCAGCATGACCTCCCTGCCAGCACCCCATATTTGGGCTCAAGCCCCTGATTCTGCAGCAGCTTCCAGGTCTAGGTCTCACCATCATGTATCAATCGCTGTCACATGCAGTCTCCTGAAAAGCTCGCTCGATTCTCCTACTCTTCTTTCCCCTCTATGTCCATTAACAGCCTCTGCACGGAGTCCTTAGGTCTTATAGATCTCTCCTGTCCATCATGCCTTTCCTGGGAGAAAAGGAATGAGCACTTTTGTCCGCTCACCTTATAAACTTAAGTGCTCAGGCGTCTTTCCTCTTCAAGATGTTTATCTCTTGGGACCTGCTTATCATGAGGTTACATATAAAATCACAGAGATGCCAAAATATGTAATCTTACCCCTATATTCTGTCCTTGCTTATTTTTAGCCTATTTGAATTCTTAATGAAATTCTGTTTAAATATACATATGTATGTATATCAAAAGCATCTTAAAATATTTAAAATCTAGACCATTGTCAGAGCACTCATCTGAAGTACACTATTTAGCACTAATTATGTCCAGTCTAGCCTGTCTTTAATGGTTTTGTAAGTGCCAGGCATGTCTTTCTAATTAGACTATAAACTGGTCTTTTGCTTCTCTAATATCTCTCTAAGCACCTGCTACTGTGTGGGGCTCAAGCAGCAGAAGTTCAGTGATATCCACCTGGTTCTCCATGCCTAAGTTCCACCCCTCCCACTCCAGTCACCCCACCATTAAAAGCAGGCTCCCTTTTCTTACCATACTTTTAACATCTGTATCCCCTGGTGGATGAGTTATACTCTTTTAAGTTTAATTGTTTCATCATTCAGAATCACACTTCTTTAAAGCATGCTCAGAATAAGACTTCACTTCTCTCAAAGTGGGCCAGGGGATCATGAGTCTCCCCGATTCTCTGATGTCTGAGACTATTAACCAACATGCATTTAGTATAGTTACCAATATTGCTATCTATATAAACTGGGATAGCAATGTTGCCATATAACTTCATTGAAAGAAATAAAAATATTTTTCCCTAAATACAAGCAAAGCAAACTTCAAAAATATAGAAAACAACATAGGCAGAGAACAAAGCTAAACTTGTATTTTTTTTACTGTAATCATTATATATGTATCTTTCCAGTTTTTCTATTTATATAGGTATATATAAATATTGTTCCATTGATAGAAGTACATATAAGCATACCTTTATCACAAAAGAGGCACATATAATTTTGTCTTAACTTCCTTCTTGAAGCAACAAACATATAATAGATTTTTTTCCTGTGACCAGTCCCATATTATTAAATGTTTACCTTGTTTCCATTTTTTCTGTTATAAATAACATCGTTATCAAAGTCCTGTCCACTCGCCATGCCTACCTCTGTTCTCTGCTTCTGTAGGAGAGAGTTCTCAGACAGGAAATAGTTGCTCATGCATATTGGTCAGGCTTTAACTCCTTAGCTAGACAGTCTTATGAGAGGTTTCACTATTCACCTCTGCTCTGGGATTCTTGGTGTAAAATACTGAGGACTTGCTGCTTCTTTCTATTCTTTGCACAAGTCACTTATTGGGGATACCAACAACTTTTTATAGAGCCCCCCAAATACTTCAGTATTTCTAGCCATTAAATACCATCCCAACCTCTTTTTCAGTGCATTCATTCATCTCCACCCAGTGAATTAATTTTTGAGTGCTTACAATGTGCCAGGCACCATTCTAAGTGCTGGGACATGGCAGTGAACACAGCCAAGGTCAGGGACAAATCTTTTCTACCTAGAGAAAATACCTACATCATTATCCTTTATGAGATCTTTACTGACTGCTCCCAGAGTATTGTGCTGAGTATATGGGCCCAGGAAATGAGGGGTGGGTCTCAGGCCTCTGGGAACTTTCCATGTATTTGGAAGCAATAAGTCAAAACTACACCTGAAAACAAAACAAATAAGCAAAAAAGGTCTTGTTGGGGGAGGATTTGACTGAGTACTGAACTGCTGAGTTCAGGTGATTAAATACTGAAGTTTGAGAGAGGAGCTCTATCTGTGAGTAACCATTCTGGATGAATCAAGGGCCCTAATGTGCTCTAGTCCATGCCTACTGGATGCAGATGCCAAGGGCCCAAGAGGGAACGTAAAAAACAAGGTGTGCATCTTGCATGAGCTGGCACTCTCCTTTGTCTGAGGATTTGTTCCAGACCCAACTCATTGGGGAGATAAAGACACCTTACGAGGGCCCCATTGAAAACCTCTGGAAAATTTAGAAGAGGAACCATCTGAGGGTCATCTACCTCACGGGGCTGAGTCCTAGACTCATACCTCCATACCTCGCACCAATTCACTGTAGTGTGACTTCCCCAAGGGGCTGGCCTGATAAAACCTTTGTAATCACCTGTGGTCAGGTCTAAAGGGTCACACAGAGGATCGCAGCCTTAATGCAAGTGGGGAAAAAAATCACAACACAGCTAATCTGGGTGTTTCCTGGGGTCTTTTGTACCACCTAGATGTGAAAGAAAAATAAGTAGTCATTACCTCCTTGATACTTAATGAAATTTTTTAAAATGTCTATCTTTATTCAAACTTATAGACATATAGTATATTTTTAATGAAAGCAAATATTTCTGATTTGTTATTTAAGAAACAGTAGTCCACTGCTTGCCTTCCCTAATTTCTCCCTTCCCAGAAACAACTACTTTGGAATAAAGCGATTATTTTTGGTATTTGCATGTACCTCCAGATGACATTCCCGTATTGCACATTTTGCTCTGGCAGGTCTTGAAATGATGCAATGACTTCCTCTTAGGGTTGCCAGCTCTTTCCTCCTCTCTAGTCCTAGTGTATGTGTACTCTGGTCCCAGACCCCAGCCTCCCAGCCTAATCACCCTGTAATTTAGGTCAGGTCAATATTTATTGTTTATGTTATCCTGGCTCCATGAAAGCTATCTACAGCCAGTTGTATACTGCACTGTGATTACTTCGCTGTCCTTTTTGTTTTCATTACAGTAGTTATCTTGGTTTTGCATTTGTGTATCTGCCTTTGTTTCAAAATTCAAGCCCAAATCCTTATGCCTGTTGTCTAAGTCTTCTCTCAAGAACACTATGTATTTGTTTTTCTGGCATATTAACCTTCTTGAAGATCCTCTGAACCTTCTGAACTGCTCCAGCCTCTAATTCGTGCGCCCATCTACCTCTCTTTCCCATCATCTCGGCCTGCCTTCTCTCTCCTTCCACTTGGCTCTCACGTTTTCTAGATCCTATGTCTTGCTCTTAGCTTATTCCCTCTTTTGGTGAACCACATCCTCTGACAGTTTTCAGAAAACAGAGCATGGGAAATAAATTCTTCCGACTTTGACTTGTAAGAATGTCTTTTATATTTTCTCTTGTGCTTAAAATGTTTCAGGTTTAAAGATCCATGATAAGTGTTCTCCAGATAAGCCCACAATCAAGAATTAGGAAAAATATATATTCAATAAAATATTTCTCATCCCATTATCCAATTACTGAAAATGTGTTATTTCATTCCATTTCTTTTTTTCACCTTTCCCATTTTATTGGGGTACATTTGCTATATAACATTGTATAAAAGGACTTGATGCATGTCTCTATTCTATAATGATTCCCACAATAAGATTTGTTCATAGAGAATATCTTGATTAGTTGTGTGGCAGGCATAGAACTGTAGCTTGGAGATAATTTTCCTCCAGAATTTTGAAAACTTTGCTTCACTGCCTTCTCACTTCCAGTGTGGCTGCTGGGAAATCTCCTGGCTCCTGAGTCTTAATTACTTTCCACCTGATTTCCTCCTCTCTGTGGAAATAGCAGGAGCAGCTCTAATCCACTGTTCTGATGCTCCCATGTCCCTTTGTGGACTCATGGCCTTTCCAATCCAGAAGATGTCGCAGGTCTGGGAAATTTTATTGAACTATTTTTTTTTTTAACGTCTCTTTCCTCTTCTCCCTTTCTTTCTGGAGCTTCTATACTCAGTTTTCAGAATTCCTGAACTAGTTCAGCTATCTTCCTTTTACTGTTTGATTTCTTATTTCTCTTTTAACTTTGTTTTTGGGCGATTTCCCTCAATTTTAACTTCTAAGCCCCTAATTTTTTCTGCTTACTCTCAGATTTTCTATTTCTGATAACTCTTTTCTGGATAGGTATAGACACAAAATTTATATTTAATATATAATGCATTTTTATATATTTCCTATTAAACATCTCTACATAGCTGTATTTATATAAATTATGGATTGGGGGTTATTGATCATTATTCTAAGTAGTAAAGTTTCTCATTTTATTTCTATGTTTTGGTCTCCATTGATTGGGTACAAGGATTTCTTTAGATGCCTGGCTTTCTCACTTTGTGTATCTCTCTATAATAGTAACTAACATGACCCTTACTGTGTCAGGCACTATTCTAAGGACTTCATGAGTACATTTCGTTTTCACACTAAAGCCATGAGTTAGTTATGAGTATCAGCCCCATCTTATGAGGAGTTGTTCATATATAAGTCCAAGAGCAACTGGACTTAAATCTTATTGGAGAATCTTATTGAGATGCTCTGGGCTGTAAGTGAACTTATCAATTACAAACTTAGGGTAATTAGGATTTTCCCAACTGCAACTTTCATTAGTAGCTTTAGGTCTTTCCTGTCAGGCTGGTCAGATTATCAGAGGAGACTCTATCAAGTTCTTGCCCAAAGAAAGAAGGTCTGGCTGCCAGAGTTCTGGAAGCTGAATGGGGTGACGACATCTGAGAACTCAGCATCCCTTGTTCTAAACAGTGCCCAACTCTGGACCAGAGATCTGGTGCATGGTTTGTCTTGTCTTTTTCCAGAGTGGAGGAGAGACAATCATGTGAATTTGGGGAAGAAATTGGGGCATGAGTACTTTATAAATAGACCTTCAACCAGTCCCTCTAGTGTTGGACCTTCACCTCCACCTCCAGAAGTGCCTGGTGCTGCTTATTCTCGATCCTTTTGGGGATTCTGGTTTACAGATCTAGGTGGTTTCCATAGTTTGCACTGTGGCTTAGGATTCAATTTTCTCTTTCTCTTCTTGGGTTTGCTAAGTTAATTATCCCTTATCTAACTGCTTTTCAGGTCTCAAATTTGCTACTGTTTTCTAATCTCCCTTTGTTCCTATTCACATGGGTCCATGCTTTAAAAAAAAAATCTCTTTACTGGCATTTTAGTGGGGTTTCAATAGGGAATGAAATCAATTTACATCTTTCCAAAAAGCTTCCTGCTGTTCAAATCCTCTCTTCCTTATCCTACCCATTTATTCTTCTACTTAGACATCACCACAATGAGCACAAAAAAATGCATAACCTCAGTTGCAAACTGTCAAATATTCCAGTTAGTGAGGGTGTCATTAAGGAGCAAGGAGGGGTGAGGAAGGACAGGAGTTAACTGTATATATTTGGAAAGTATATGGAGCACAAACAGATCATCTCACTCTTGGTACTTTTTCTAATACATATTTTAGAAAGCGGGGCTGAACAGTGTCTTGGTTTGTGAGATTACATGAAAATACAGCAATTCTTCAAAACATACCACTAGGACTTTATTTCAGAATTTCCAGGCAGAGATGAGACTTTAATTTTGACCCAAAGAGGGCAAGAGTTTAGAAAAAAGTGGGGGTGGGCAAGTAGTCTAAGCACTGTGCAAATAGAGATCCTTTAATGACATATTTTGTACCCTAAGCTGGAAAACTCTAGGATAGGTCACTGGACACCCCACTCAGTGCAGGTCTCAAGCAGCCTGCTTGTCTTTCTTTGCAGGCCTGCAAATTCTCATTCATATTTTCTTTTCCTTTTTTATAATGTAGATTAAAATTAGATCCTCCAGCACAATGTTGTTGTTTTTTTAAAAAAAAGATTTATTTATTTATGCATACAACAGCTGGGGTATAGGCCAGAGGTGTGGAGGTGGGTGAGAGGACTCATCAGAGACAGAGTGGGGAGCAGAATGGGAGGATCTATTGACATACACTATTGAAGGGAGAAGTGGGCAAGACAGGAGAGGTCTGCTGCACCATGTGGGTCATCTCCCTGGCAGGGATTGAACTCTGTGCTGCAATGGCTGCAGATGGCTTCATAGTGCTGAGACTTAACCCCTTGTATCACCAGGGGGGCCCTAGCACAGTGGTTCTTAGCTCTGTCCAGCAGAATCATTGGTAGAACTTGAAAGCAGACTTTCAGACCTCCATGTAACCCTACTAAGTAAACTTTCTATAGGTTTGAGAACAACTGCTGGAGGGCTGTTATATAGAGAGGGTTCAGATCATCCATGAACTTCTGGAAATTATAGCCAGCACTGAATCTGAATTTTCAGTTTTGTTTTGAAGAAAAGAGCGCAGTTTTCATCATATTCTCATAATGAAACTCCACAGCAGGTGCCACTACCCTGCACTATATAGTATATCTGTTATATGGTACAATTATTTGTTTGCTTTCTGTTTCATTCACTGCTATAAAGGTGGAAACTTTGTCCTTTGTCTTCAGTACAGAAATAATCTTTTTCCAGCATTAAATAAATATTGCTAAAATGAATGACAAATATATATATAATATATATATATATATATATATATATATATATATGCTCTTCTTCTCTCTGAAGCAAAGCGCCATGAGAGTTCTGGGCAGATAGGAGCTCTTTATTTAGATTCCACAGGGATGGTGCTGGCCTGGACACTGGGGTAGACATAAGAGTCAACAGCACATCCCAACCCTAAATCATTTGCAAACTACCTTCACTCCCATTCAGGAGGTTGTGTTGGTAGGGGTTTCTTTGAAAAAGAAGAATAATTCTGGATTTATCTCTGGATTTATTTTTAGCTCTTGTGGTCTTATCAACTAATGGAAGAGACCCTCTGTCTCCTAAAACAGCTCTTCTGTATCCTCAGCCCCAGGGCTGCTGAGCAAGTGTTCACAACAATGTTGCTCATTGTTGTGAGGCTCCTGAAAGTGCCTTGCTGGTGACTAGGCCCTGTGATATGGGGAGAGGTGTGTTGCTGTTGTGGCCTCAACATGGCTTTTTTCCTACCTCCAGATTTGCAGGATTGCTGCCTGGTAATGGCTGAGCAGGGGATGTAAAGATAGCAGAGAGGGGACAAGGGAATTAGCAAGACAAGTTCAGTTTGATTAAGAGTCTATGTGATAGTAATTTGACCATCTGAGAATGTTATTCCAAGAGACTGAAGCTCCTAGGAGACACTTGAGAAGGCCCCAGAGACAATATAACTGGTAAATTTCTTCTGTACTGTTTTCTTAGCTGCTTCTTGAGCTATCACAGCTGACCCCTTTATCTGCTGCTCTTAGCCCACTTCCAGTGGCACTCAGGACTCTAAGGTAAGCGTTCTTACCCTAGAGGGGAGCCCCGGCCCTGATGACTTGACTGGGAAGGGTCAATCTCTTGAGCTGGAGTCACTAATGGCAAAACTGAGGCAGGGCATAAGAAATTGGGGTTGCATGTTGGGAGGGTGGGTTGGGGGAGGAGGTGGCAAAAGTTTTCTATAACTAGTCAGCCTGTGGCACACCTGGGCATGTTGGTGGTAGCTGGTTGGTGGCATAGTAAGCATGAAAAAGAACTGCCTCTACCAGCTGTGTGTAAAAGAGACCTCAGGCACATACACCCACATATAGGGATTATCTGCCTCCCTTTATACCCCTCTCCCCTTTTTTGACACTTTCCTCTTCAGTGTTATCCTCTGTGGCAGGCAGAATTCTAAGCTGGTTCACATGATCTCTGCTCCTGATGTCCATGCCCTGTACATCTCCCCCCTTGGAGTGTGAGTGGTTAATTATGGCTTTTGGTAAATGTAATAAAGATCTCTAATCTGTTGTCTGACTGTAAGTTAATCAAAAGGGAGAGTTTACTTGGTGGGCCTGACCTAATCAGGCACACTCTTTAAAAGAGATCTATGAGTGAGAGGAGGGCAGAAAGATCCAAAGCAGCAAAGGTGCTCTTCTGTTGGCATTGAAGAAGGCACTTAGTCCTATAACCACCAGGGACTGATTTGACCAATAACCAGTGAGCTTGGGAAAAGACTCCAACCTCAGATGAGACCACAGCTTTGGCAGTGAATTTGAGCTTGATGACACCTCAAGGAGGGGGCTGAGACTAAACCATATCCAGACTCCTGACCCATGGAAACTGTGAGGTAATAAATTTGTGTTGTGTTAAGTTGCTGAATTTGTGGTAAGTTATTATGCAGCAACAGAAAACAGATGCATCATTAGAGATCATTTTAACCTAACTGTATAATAATCATGAGTGTGGTCATGGTGGGGATGAGAAAGGCGATATAACAGACTCAAACTATTAATTTGTTGCTGTTTGAATCTCAGAGCCACTGACCAACTGGGAGGACATGGGCAAGTTGCCTAACCTCTCTGGCCTCAGTTTCCCCAGCGGAGATGACAACAGGTCACTGAAAGGAATCAGTGGTTCAGTATCTGTAAACTTGGAACATGGCCTGGCGCATAGTGAATGCTCAGTAAATGTTCCTCTTGCAGTTACACTGAGTCAAAAATGTGGCAGGAACCACTGTCTGCACTGTGGTTGCAGGGGAGCAACCTAATTTGAGACAGCATTTTACTGCCTTCTCTTCTGGGCTTCTGGCTGGGCTATTACTGCCTTTTCACAATAGCCTTACTTTTCAGTCAGACATCACCTTTTCAAAGTTCTTCTGAAGAACATACTTTTTGCCAAGAGGTTGGTTAAGGCCCCAGGCCCCAAGTGTTCATTGCTGGGTGGAAACTCCCCGTCCCTTTTTTTAAGATTTATTTTTTTATGCATACAAAGAACTGGAGTGCAGGCCAGAAGTGCTGGGAGATGAAAGGATTCACCAGAGACAAAGTGGGGAGCAGAATAGGCAGATGGACTGACTACACTGCTGAGCCGAGCAGCAGGTGAGGCAGGAGAGGTCTGCTGTACCATGTGAGTCCCCTCTCTGGTCAGGGATTGAACTCATGCTACAGATAGCTTCATAGAGCTGTGATCCACCAAGGAGGCTCCCCGGAAACTTTCCTTTTGCTACCATAACACCATAACACATTAGGGGACTCCACTGGGAAATAAGTACTCCAAATACATGCAGTCAGAGTGAATTCCTATATTTTCAAATGTGGAATTAGTGACCACATCCTCAGCGGTTTTATTCTTTTCCAGTACTGCAACTGATGAATTTCTGACTCACACCATTACCACAAAGCAGGGCGGACAACTGAAAATATCTTAAAAGAGGCAGTTTCACTGGTTAGTAACAAACCCGGTAGAGTTTTGTTGTCATTTTTATATGGAAAAGAGGAATTAAAGTACTTAAGAGAAATTTCTCAAGTTGTCAAATTTATGTGCTGACACTATCTCTTCCCCTTGTCCTCCTGAGACAGGGGTCTCAGCCTTTCTGGGTATCAGATTCCTCCTCTGTGCAATGAGAGAGTATTTTACATCACTCTTCAGGAGAGATGGCAAAATACCTGCTTATGTCACCGCTCGTTCTGAAAGCCACCTAAATCAAACCTATGCTAAAACCAAGAATAAAGTTTCAGCTGACTGTGGTATTACTAGGGAACAACCACAATCTCACACCACAGATTCAAAAAACCTCACTCATTCATACATGATCCATTCAGCAGATATTTATAGAGTGCTTCTGAGGTACCAGTGCTGTTCTAGATGCCAGGAGCTCTAACTGCCAGATATGGAGAGAACTGAGCCCAAAGAGAGGAAAGCACCCAGGTCTGACACCTTTTTTGTCTAATTCCAAGCAGGCACAGATTTAGAAATGTAAATAGGAGTGTTCATAGGGACTGTGTTGTAAAGAATTTAATCTTGCCCAAAGAGGTCTGGTCTTTGCCCTGGCTCCTGGGCGGTAATCTCTAAAGCCCTTGGAATGTCATGCCTGATAGGAATGTTTTTGTTTGTCTGGGGGCCTTGGGTCATGCCAGATAGTCTAACAATGTGATTTAGAGTGGGGGATTTGGGTCACGGGGTATCATCTTGACCTCTGGAGGGGCTGGAGACAGATCAGTTACCCCACAGTCAACCATGCCCCCTAGCAGAGCCCCAGTAAAACCCCTGGAGATGGAAGCTCAAATGATCTCCCCATGCTGCGTGTCCTCAGACATCCTAATGGTGGAAAGTGAGACCCCTCTCCCTGCTGGGAAACCTCTGTCCTTCTGTACACTGCTGTCCTGGGTGCCTCTTTCTTGCTTGAACTCAACCTGTATCCTGTCGATAGAATAAACCACAAGTGAGTGTAAGTGCTCACAGAGAGTTCTGGAATCCATCTAATGAATTCTTGAACTTATAGGGGTTCTTGGGGCCTCTTGTCAGAAGTGAAGGTGGTCTTGTGGCTACTGCTCCATAATGTTATAGGATCCCTTCCATGGATACAGAATAAGGGAGAATGAGTGGACATAGTGAGAAAGAGAATGTGTCAGTTGGGGCCCATTTTCAGGGCAGGGAGGTGGGCCTGAAGGAGAACTACCAGGCTGTGGTCTTGCTGTCACACTCAATTTCCTAACTGATAACACCCTGCAGCATCACTTTCTGGTCCCAAAGTTAGGGAACAGCCCAAACCAAAAGAAAGTGCCTCTTCTATGGGCTGAGTTATGTGCAGAGGGGAGACAGAGATACCAAGCTTGGGGCCCTTTCCACTGCTGCTCACTTATCTCTCCAGATGGGCAGAGGTCACCCTCAGAGGTTTACATCAGTGACCTGCCATCCCATTGAGGAAAACAAGGAGAACAACTAGGATGTTCCACAAACAGGATTCTCAGGAAAATAATAATTTGGAATAGAATGTTCCATCTAAAAATGAATATGTTTCACCCTTGCCCTAAGATTCCTATGCACTGATACTACAAAGAGAAGAGAGGAGACAATGGGAAGGAATATGTCAAGAACAAATTAGATAAAGAATACTCTAAGAATTACCAGAGGAATGATACGTTTTATTTTTTATTTTAAAGATTTACTTATTTATGCACACAAGAGCTGGGGTACAGGCCAGAGTCCAGGGAGGTCAGAAGATTCACCAGAGACAGAGCAGGGAGCAGAACAGGTAGACTGACTGAAACACACTGCCGAGGGGAGCAGTGGGTGAGGCAGGAGGGGTCTGCTGTGCCATGTGAGTCCCGTCCCTCGCTGGCAGCAGGGATCGAACTCATGCTGCAGTGGCTGCAGTCTGCTCCACAGTGCATTGCCCAACCCACTGCGCCACCAGGGAGGCCCCTGATACATGTTTTAGATTAAACTTCTCTCTAATACAAAATCATAAAGTTTTATAAAATGTGACCAAAAACAAATAACAAAGGATGATAATAAAATCTACAACTATTGAGTAATTAGTATATATCAGATACTGTTTTTAGTGTTTTATATGTATTAGTTATTTAAAATCTCAACAATGATTATCTCCCTGTGTCACATGTGAGCTCATTAAGTCCCAAGTTCACTGGTTGATAGTGGAACTGAGCCTCCATCTCTGATAATTTACTCTTAACCTCTATGCTGTGCTACCCTAAATATTTAAAAATTGTTTGCCAAATAAACCACAATAAAAATATACATACATTTCAAGAAGAAGCTATGCTGGCTGTATTTTCTGGCTTCAATGAAGTGGTGTAAGTAGCAATTCTTAGAAAACAAGTTTTTACTATTCTATCCTAATGAATTAAAAAATCTGAATGAGAAGGGAAATTTTCTAAGAAAATGTAAATTATTCCAAATGGGATTAATAAAACGTAGGCAAATTCAAATTGGCAATGACAAGAACAAAAACAATGGGGTAAATTGAGAAAGAAAGTTGTCAAAGTGCCAGTCTGGAGAGTTTTATGGGTGAATACTTCAAGGAACAGATCAATTTTGATACTCTCCAATTATTCCATTACAAAATAAGGAGTTTTATGTGCTCCCTTTCCCCCACAGATCCAGCATTAAGGTGATAGATGCTACAAGCTGATAAATGTGGCAGGTGCACTTGCTCCCCTTACACCCACCCATATGTGAAAAGATGAGATGCTTTGAGCTGCAAGTAATAGAATCCTTGAGTGAAAGTGACTTAAAAATCAGACCACGAATTATCAAGTTTAAGATGTTTACCCTATTGGGTCAGATATTTAATGAAGTCCCCATGGACCATGGTTCCCAGGGTCCTAGCCTTAGAGGAGGAAGGAAAGTAAATGTAGAGAGGTGGAGGTGGGACAAAGAACCAAGGCCAAGTCCAGAAATCTACCCTCATGGCCCAAGCTGTACTGCTCTCCTCTTCACCACCCTAGCAACTGTTCTGACAACTTCATGCTCTGTTTCAAGTGACTGGGAATCTTCCTTGTATCTGTTTTTAAATATTTTAAATATCATCCCTGAATATACCAAATACTTCTGGAAATTTATTATCTCCTAAAATGGCAGCACTGTGCCTGCACCCCCAAATGCATCCCCAGCTCCCTCAAAGCAAGGGGTGAACATGTGACAAGTTCCTGGCTATGAAACTAAGTGGAAGTGTGATGGGGATTTCTCTGGAGGTTTATGTTTCCTCATCTAGATGACAGACTTTCTTTCTTGTGGTTTTCTTCTTCCTTATTCTGCTTGAACAGAGGACAAGAGACGAGAAGATTGAACCATCATTTTGCAACCATGGCCAACCAAGAAGACAGAGAAAGCTGGGTTGCTTGGGAGATTAGGGAGCTTATAGAGCCACTCTCCAGTTCTGGACTGCTTACCTTTTCTTTCTTTCTTTTTTCTTTTTTTTTTTTAAAGATTTCTTTATTTATGCATACAAGAGCTGGGGTATAGGCCAGAGTCCAGGGAGGTGAGAGGAGTCACCAGAGACAGAGTGGGGAGCAAAACAGGGAGATTGACTGAAATACACTGCTGAGGGGAGCAGCGGGCAAGGCAGGAGAGGTCTGCTGCGCCATGTGGGACCCCTCCCCGGCCAGCAGCAGGGATGGAACTCATGCTGCAGTGACTGCAGTCTGTTCCATAGTGCGCTGCTTAAATCACTGCGCCACCAAGAAGGCCCTTACCTTTTCTTGTGATATAAAAAAGACATATATTACTGTTAAATCACTGTGACAGGGTTACTATTATGTGAAGCTAGGTGTAATTCCTAACTTATACAGTGGTTTACAAAATGTGGGAGTGGAAAGGAGTGGTTGGAGAGGTTAGAGAAGAACAAGAAAAGTATCACAGAGGTGAAGGGAATGAGCTTGCACAGAAGAGGGCCATTTGCTGACAGCTGTAGAGAGAGTTGGAAGGCAGGGGGGGTGTTCTCAGGACCTGCTGGCCAGAGCAGAGCCTTGAGTATGAGGCTAAGGCTGGCAGGGTGACTCCTGTGGAGCAGAGGTCCTGGGAAAAGGAAGAGTTGAGGAGGCAGAAGTCAATACATTTGTCAGGTTGCTGAATTTGAAAGTTACTGAGATGATGGCAGCAGGGAGGTTAAGAGTGAGTCAATGCCAGAGTTATTGAGGCGCTGAGGTTGGGTCCCAAGAGCCTGGGTACATGTTGCATTTAAAGAGAGGAATAGCCCACACCCAGG
This sequence comes from Galemys pyrenaicus, assembly GCA_019455555.1. Classification (NCBI taxonomy): domain Eukaryota; kingdom Metazoa; phylum Chordata; class Mammalia; order Eulipotyphla; family Talpidae; genus Galemys; species Galemys pyrenaicus. The sequence goes on along the minus strand of JAGFMF010012290.1, from coordinate 141,767 downwards.
CAGGACTTCAGCATCCGTCTTCATTGTGGTAGTGTGCATCTGGTCAACCCACTGTGTAAATTGTGGATTCCCCCAACCCCCTACCATGTGACTTCACTCATGTGGTATTTACAGAATCCAAGCAAATGAATGAACCAATAAACAAAAATAAACGTTCAGACTATTTCAGATTACTAAAAAATTTCACCTTGGTTCTAGGAAGACTATAAACACCACAGAGATAGCATGACTTGGACAAGGGGAGTGGTGTTTACCGCAAGCAGAGGTCATGTGACAATGTCAGGAAGAATGTGGAAGGGATTCTATGACTGGATACAACATCAGCCTTCAGAGGTCCCTTCTAACACTGAGGTTCCAGGTTCTCTGGCCTAATTCTGTGGTAATTTACCAGATGTGGGTGTAGGGAGATTCCAACATGCATATGTTCATGTATTTCCTAACCATTCATCGTTAAAACTCCCCCATTTTAAACTTCCTAAAACCAAGGTGAAATTTTTTATATAGTCTGACGGTTTATTTCTGTTTTATTGGTTCATTCATTTGCTTGGATTCTCTTGAGAGGATTTAATGTAAATGGATACAGAATATTGTGATTTTGGAGGTACATCTTAAAACACTAGGAAAACTTGGCATCAAAAAGACATAGCCACCTTATTTCATGTGTGCCAACATGAAACAAGATTCAAGAAATATTAAGTGAAAACAAAGCAAGGGGTTAGAACGTAAATAACATAACCTCCATCTGCTTCTTAAATAATTTATGTATATAATATGCATACATATGTATGTGTATGTATGCATGTGTGTATATATGTAACATAAAAATGTATATTTGTATATTCATGGAATAACTGGAAAGATAGCTCAAAATTTGGTAACAATGGTTGTGTCTGGTGGGAACTGAATGAGTGTGAAAATTATTTTCCACTGAATTTTTTGGGGGTATTTTTTTACTTCTGTGTAATGTGCTTATATTACCTATCAGAGCAATAAAAAACAACACACATTTGTTGTCTTACTGAGAAGCCTCAGTTAGTGATGGGTTCCAAAAAGGTGGTCTTTAGTGATCCTAGGGACTACTTATTTAATTTCAATTCAACCGTGCCCAAGTTTAGAAATCATTTGTGGTGAATCTACCCCATGGCTAGATTAGTGTGAACTTGAGTGACCCTCAACTGGGTCATAAAAAATGAAAAGGGGTTTCATGACAGTTGTTTAGGTAAACAAGTGGTATCACCTTGAGCTGTGAATATTTTGCTCTAATTCCAGTATTCCTGGGTGAGCCATTAAGACACCTGGGTGGGGTTCTCATTCTGCCACTAGAGTGGAAGAATTAGCTGTATGACCTTGGGTAAGACACTCAGTTGCTCTTGGCCTCCAGGAGGAGTACCAAGCTCACAAATTCATTATCTAATTCATTCTGTCTGAACCAGGGTGTGTGGAAAAGCCACTGCAGAGCAATAAAAACTGGAGGTTGGGCTTGGGAAATCAGAGTGCATATCAAGGAAACCACAGCTGAGTTGGGCTAAGCCTCGAGAGAATGACCATATCCTGTTTTCTGTCAGAGTCTGGGCAGGCTCTTCAGCAGGTTCCAGTGAATCACCAAATCTCTGTCCTGTGCTGCCGGCACCACTCACGGCACAGATGGCGCCAGGAGCCCAGCAAGCCTCGCTGGGCAGTAAATCTCATCTCCTTGTTAATCCCAGTCAGCATATGCTTAATTAGGCAGGGGGATGTTGGACTTCCACCATACAAACTACTAAAAATCAGTGCTGTGGATGCCTCGTTTTTATCCTTAGACCTTCCCCCTCTAAAAAAATGAAAATGAAAGATACACATGTAGTAAAGTATGACTAAATTAAGAAAGCTGATTTTGTTAATCTCTGGATTATTGTATATTTATAATGATATTGTATTAATATTATTATAGGACTATACTAATATTAGTATAATAGTTATGTCACAGAAACTAATTTTAACTAAAACATCACCCTCAATCCTCTTCTGATTTGTCTATATACAAACATATCTTTAAAAGTATATTTTTTAATTTCAAAGGTGATACATTTTATGGGAAATATTTGACAGATACAGAAATAATAGAAAAAAAATCTCATGAAAGCAAGAAAAAAAAGTAGGTTAGCTGAGTGGCAAATTTCTCAAGTTACATTTTGCTGTATTAAGAAGCTATAGTTTCACTGGGCTTTAAAAATGCTCTGCTATTTCAGGGCCTCCCTGGTGGCGCAATGGGTTAAGCAACACACTATGAAGCAGACTGGAGAGGACCCATATGGCACAGCAGGCCTCTCCTGCCTCGCCCACTGCTCCCCTCAGCAGTGTACTTCGGTTGATCTGCCTGCTCTGTTCCCCGCTCTGTCTCTGGTGAATCCTGTCACCCCCATGCCTCAATCCTGTAACCCAGTTCTTGTATGCATAAATGAATACTTTTTAAAAAAATACTCTGACATTTTAGTTGGTAGGAAATATCACCACTGTACATCTAGGAGCCCCAAGACATGCCAGTATTCCTGTTCTCTGGTTAATCATGTACTGTCATTTTGCAAATTCAGACTTCTCAGAGACAGTTCCCTGTAAGCTGTCAGCTTTTGGTGTTGGAGTGATCTTAACCTAGAACTGCTGAAGGGCGCCTGCCCCCACCTTTCCTACTAGCATCCATTGTCAGGGTCTCAGAGCCCAGCAAATTAGAACCATTTACTTCTGCCAGTCCCCTGGCCCTGTCAGCTCCACTGCATCCCCTACCAGGGCGTTTGGCTCCATGTGGATCCTTTGCTTGCCACATCAGGCCGTGGAGAACCAGGAGCAAATAGTTTGTCTCACTGCCCATCTCCTGCCTAACCTACTCAGTCCCTCTCTGCTCGAAGTCGGCACAGACAGGGTTTTTCCTATGTGACATTGCTAGTTCCAGTGTCACTGGGCTACCCAAAACTTATTTGGATGTTTAAGTGCCTGCCTGGCATATGTGGGGAAGAGAAAAAGGAATTTTTCTTCTTCCCATCTAAAGAAGGTCTGCTTCTAGACTCTCTGTTGTCTCTGTATTCTATCCTTGTCTTGAAATCAGCCAACCTCAGAGTTTAGCCATCAGAGGCAAAACTGTATACTCTGATCCCTTCTGGATTAGTCTCTAATCTGACTGAACAGAAGCTATAAGATTCTAGGCATCCTAATTTCGCTTTTGACAAAGACTTTTTTTCCATGCCCTAAAACCCTATTTTGGATATCAAAAACAAGTAGTTAACTCTTCCTTTTTCTTATAGCCCCAACTCTATCTGTCTCTCCTGCCCTCAACTCTTCTCCACCCCCTTCCCCTACCACAGATGGATTTCATAGCTGATTAAAGTAAAATGCATAGAATCATTGAGGAAAAAAATACAATGTACTCCAGTCACAAAATTTTCAATGTGCATTTTTTCATGGCAACAAGATAAAACATTGTTTAAAACATGTCTGATGTTCATATAAAAATACACTTCCTTAATATTTTTGAATAGTTTCATATCTAGCACAGCTATTAACTCTTTGCCTTATTGAATCCATAATTTATTTATAAAATGTTTTTGGTTTTATGAAATACTTTTTGTAGACAGATACAACATGCTTGCATTCCTATTCCTTTCATAATTTTATGCTTAGAAAATATGTCCAAAGACCACCTAAATTATTCACCTTTCATATTTTTAATCATTAATATTTTTATTATTTTTCTTCTTTTATGTATTGGGAATTTATTTTAGGGTATAGTGTTAGGTGAAGCTCTAACTTGACTACATCTAACTTGCTAATTTTTTCAGAATCATTTGATGAATATTCTAGAAACATAAATATTTACATCGCTGTTTTTGGAACAGATGCATTGGTTTATGCTTTTCATAACTTGACTTTTTTCTGACTGGCAAGCACACACAAGGTCTTATATCCAACTGAGTGGTTCCCCTTCTGAGGAATCTTTTTAGAAGACTACACAGTTATTCTAAGGATACTTCTATTGCTGAAAAGTTTTCTGTTGATTTCGTTGGTGTTTTTGGAAGCAACTGTTAACTGTTTTTGGAAGTCACATAGAAAACCAGTCTTATATCTCAATAATACTTTCTTTGGGCCTCAAAATTACATACTGCAGCTTGACTGTCTACCTTATGTGCCAGACAACGTGTTTCAAGTGACTCTTTCCTATTTCCAAAGAGAAATACACATTTGAAGGACAATGAAGATGGGTAAAAAGGAAGTACTCCAGTTCTGCTATTCATATCTGTTTTAAAATATGACTTCACAGTTGCATTTGATCAGGTGAATATATGCCAGTATACAAATAAAGTTCGATTCTCCCACTCTGCGTATTTGGCTATAACTAGCAAGTCCACTCCTGCAAAAGAAGCATATGAAAAACTCAGAGAACATGGGAGGAAGAGGGCCTTCTACAGATACTGACCTAATAAAAATAAACACATAAATAAAAATACTGGTACAAACTCAGTGGCCCTGTCCCTGACAACACTGGAAAGAGACTCACTGAATCATGATCCTCCTACAGTTGGAACAGTAAGTGGAATCAGGTGAGCATGGTTGGTTCATGAGCATGGTTGGTCCATGGTTCCATTTAATTTTTTCTTGGGCCCTACATATTTCTAACAACATTGATTAAAGGAAAGAAATGTCAAAATTGACATCCCTCTGGATTTTATACATTTCCCAATTTTCTAGTTGTTACAGCTACTGCCAACAAAACACACTGAAAGAATGCCCCATGAGGAGAGGTCTGAGAACACACCACAGGATAGGACTGCAAATTTCAGTGATTACAAACAATTAAAGCAGGCAGCTAACATGTAATTTTCTTTTTAGACATGGACATAGAATGAGAAACTACTTACTGGGTTGAAATAGATAGAAACAGAGCCGTTTCCTTTTGTGTAAAAAATCACACTCGATCAGTTGAGATTACAGCTAATGTGCTCTCCCCCATTTGCCTTTAAAATTGAGGGATGTGGAAATTAGTGAAATTAAATTCACAGCTGCATTAGTTGCAAGTAACAAAAAATTCTATTTGATCTTGCATAAGCAAAAAAGAGGAATGTTCTGGCTTATGGGAAAAAAGAAAGAGTTGAACATCCAAGCAATAGGAGAAGCAGGGACATAGCGGAGCCTCCATGACAGTTGGAATCATGGCCCCAAATATGACTAGAACCGGCTCTCTGTGTTCTGCATTTGGCATCTTTCCACACATTGACTTCATTCCAGTCACTGCAGACAAGCCTTTTCCATGTGTCAGAGGGGCTGCCTGTCTCAGTTCCTGAGTGTTATCTCTGCTACTGGAGAGACACTGCTTGTCATTGTGGTCTGAAGTTCAAAAATCCTGCTGTAGGGAGTTACTGCACAAAGCCAGGGACACTATTTATACCTTAAACCTTGTAGGTCTCATCAATTTCCTTTTATGTCCATAGTGTTTTGAGGAAGGGATACCTCTTCTCAATTCCACAAAGGTGGGTTCTGATTGGCATTGGTTGAATGAGATGCCCACCCTGGGCCAATCAACTATGGCCATAGGATTGAGGTTATCCAAGAACATCAGCCCCTAGGGCATCTTTATAAAAGGCACAGAAAAGGGAAAAGGGAGGTAGAGTTCCCTAAAGAACGGCTTGTGCGGGGCAGGTAATAATTATCCACTATACCTTTATAGCAGTTTCATGAGCTTATTTACATATCCTCCCTCCTTTGGGGGAAAAAAATTCTTGCTTCTATTCTTCTTTACTAAGTTTAAACTCTGATAGGGCCATTATTGAGGGTTTTATGTTACTAGACCCAGTATAAATACTGTTTGCTAAAAGAATATATCAACTCATTTATTAGATAGCTAAATAAAAAATCATCTTTGTTGAATTGGTTGAATTGTTTTCTTTGGCTTCTGTACTATTCACACTAGATTCTTTGACCTATGTTGCTTCTCTTGGATAAAAACCTAGTTTAAAGGATTTGAGCAAGCATTTGAATTCCATTTCTAGTTCCACCACTAAATAGCTGGCATTTTTAGGAGGGATACTCTATTGCCAACTACTGTTCAGAAAAAGGGAGGAAAGTCATATGTGTCCCCACTTATCTTGAAAAGATGTTTTGAAACCCAAAGAGCAAAGTTAATGAAAGTGAAGGTGTTAGTATATAGGAATGAAATAATAAACTTCAGGCACTACTTGTTAACAAGACTCCCCTCATCAGTAAATGACAAATTGTCAATTGGCTTTTGTTAGAAAATGGGAGAATTAATAATTATGATAAATAGTTATTTACTGAATCCTACAGGTAACAGAAGTAACCACTTACTGAACATTTTTGATATACCAACACTATACTTATTGTATAATTCCGATTATTTCTCCCAACAATCCTATTTAGTAAACACTATTATTATCTCAGTTTAACAAAGTAGGAAAAAAGGCACATAGACAGAAAATTATGGAGTTGAGATCGAAAACCATGTGTGTCTGATTCCAAAGCATGTGTTTGTCTGGCGTGGAGATAAAGCAATCCCTGGTAAGTTGTTGTTGGACCATAGCTATCATTTTCCCACTTTAAAGGTGGGTTCTATGTCACTGTCTTTGTGATTTTTACAACTATCATGCTTTGTACATAGCAGGCCTTCTATGTGAACAGGGTAACATTACATCTTTATAGGCATTAACTGACAAGTTAACCCTCAAAACAAAACCCAGAGATATATGTCTAATATTATCTTTGTCTTGTAGAGAACCTGCAGTTTAGAAAGATGAAAGTAATTTGCCCAAAGAAATCCAGTCAAGCTAGGAACCACTGACTTGGGCTTGCCCCACTCTATTAAGTCCCTGCCTATACTCTGGGGACCTGCCCTTGAATTCAGAATTAGTGAGGCCTGGGTTTGAGTCTTGAGGATATTCCCATGTCCCAAGCATAAACCTGTGAGGTTTTGCTCTAGTCTTTTCCTCAAGTACCTTTTAACCAACTTCCTAACAGCAGGTTTTTTTCTAAACAATCTACTGAATTATATTTCTTATTCAGGACTTCTATACCCTTTCTAATATTTTGTCTGCTTGATCTAAGAGTTTCTAAAAGGGGCAGGTTAATATTTCACATCACAAGTGTAGATTTGTCAGTTTCTCCTTTTGTCAATGCATCAGTCTTTGTATATTTAAATGCTGTGTGCTAAGTTTGTGATTATTACATAATCTTATTAGATTGTTACTTTTACTATTATGTATGGGTTTTATGCCTTCAATTTTATTTTGATATCATTACTGCTGTCCCCACTATCTGTTGGACAATATATGTGTGGTATGTAGTTTTCCATCCTTTTAAAGGAATCGCTGTAGAACTCTACACAATTATTCTAAGCATCTATTGATGAAAACATTTTTGTTGATTTTGTTTGGAAATTGTTAGTTATTGGAAGCAGCTTATAAGCCACACAGAAAATAAGTTTTATAACTTAATAATACTACTTTTTGGACTCACTAATTCTGAATTCAAGGTTGGGTCCCCAGAGTGTCCATTGTAGACAGGGAGTTAGTAGAGGGGACAAGCCCAAGAAACTGGTTCCTGGCTTGACTGTATTACTTTGAGCAAATTACTTTCATCTTTCTAAACTGCAGGTTCTCTACAAGACAAAGATGACATCAAGACCTATATCTCTGGGTTTTTCTTGAGGGTTAACTTGTCAGTTAATGCCTATAAAGATGTAATGTTACCCCGTTCACACAGAAGGCCTGCTATGTACAAAGCATGATAGTTGTAAAAATCACAAAGACAGTGACATAGAACCCATCTTTAAAGTGGAAAAATGATAGCTATGATTCAACAATCCCAAATTCAAGTGTCATACTGTCCAATCATTACTCTTGGCACCCCGATCCCAACATTTTCCTACTTCAGATTCCTCCAATCCATTGATTCTATCACATTTTATTGTCTATCAACCCTTTATTTCCCCCAACATGCCATCATGTCCTTAATTCTCTCCTCTCCTGACATTAAAATTATGGTTCATTATTGTTCTAGTCTGGTTCCTTCAAAAGTTGACTCTGAGGCAGGGATTTGAATGCTAACAGTTTACTTGGGAGGTGATGCCAGAAAGTATTGGTAGGAGTGTAAGAAAGTCAGACAGGCAAGGAAGAAAGTGAATGAAGGCACTTACAGGTATGCAGAAGACTCTTTGGTCATTCCCCCATCAGGGATAAAAAAAACTGGGTATCCCTCCTATTATTAACTGAAGGTCACTCCTGGAGACATGAACTCCCCAGCTCTTTTAGCCTGCCTAGAATTCCTACCAACAGGAAGTCCTCAGATGAGAGTTTATACCAAGCAGGGGCTTTGCATTAAAAAAAAAAAATGTACTGTTACAGGAGCTCTGGCTGTGTGTGGGGGTCACTGATGACTTACAGTCACTCTTGAATATACACTTGCCCATCTCTGCACTACACTTCCCTAAAGAAATCCAATCCTGCTGATACCCCAATATGACGAAACTGAATGTGACTGGAGAAAAGCAGAGACATGTTAACTAGCGTCACATTAAAATATCCACCAACATCAACCAAACGAATTCATAGTTAATTCCCTTCTTATCCTCCAGAACATCTATTGCAAACTTTCTCTTTTTGAAAAAAAAAAAAAAGTTTTTATTGATTTACCGCTACTTTACATAACTATGTAATTCTGGCTGTACAAATTCATACTTCCATGTGTACATGCTTTCCTCACCCTCTACCAACTCTCCAATGCTACAACCCTGTTACCCTCTTTCCCCTATTCCAACATCTCCCAACCCCTTCCTCTCTGGTAACCAGTGTATTTTTCACAGAGTCTAAGAATTATTCTTGTTGTTTTGCCAGTTTATTATCTTCAGTTATTTATATTCTGCAAATGAGTGAGACCATCTGGTAACTGTCTTTTGCTTTTTGATTTTTTTCACTTAGCATAATCACCTCAAGATCTACCCATTTTGTTCTAAAAGTACAAATTTTATCAAGGATTGTTTCATCATTTTTAATAGCTGAGTAGTATTCCATTGAGTATATATTCCACAATTTCTTTTTCTTATTAGTGTTTTCATATTCTTTGGGTAAATGCTTAAGAGTGTTATTGCTGGATCATATATTTCCATCTTTATCTTTTTTGAGGAACCTCCATTCCCTTTTCCCTTGAGGTTGCATCAAATTACATTCCCACCAACAGTGAATGAATGTTCCTTTTTCTTCACATCCTTATACTATATTTGCTGTTTCCTGTCTTTATGAGATGGACTATTCTTACAGGGGTGAAGTTATATCTTATTGTGATTATAATTTGCATTTCCCTTATAATAAGTGGTGAGCATTTTTTCATATGCATGTGGGCCATCTGAATATCTTCTTTAGATTAGACTCTATATAGATCTTTGGCTCATTTTTTGAATGGGTTGTTTGTTGAGTTTCATGAATTCTTTATATATTTTATAGATTAAACTTACCAGATGTATGATGTGCAAAAATCTTCTCCTAGCCTGTAGGATGTCTTTTTATGGTGGTTTTGTGTGTGTGTGTGTGTGTGTGTGTGCATGGTGGTTTTATTCCAAGTACAAAAACTTTTTAGTTTGATATAGCCACATTTATTTATTTTTGCCTTTGGTTCCCATGTTGTCGGAGTTGAGTCCCCAAAGACATTTCTGTGGCTAATAATGTATCACTTATGATTTCTTTTATGTACTTACAGTTTCAAGTTTTTAATCCACTTTGAATTAATTTTTGTATATGGAGTTAAGAGATTAATGTGGTTAAATTTCCCAACACCATTTGTTAATGAGGGCTTCCTTTCTCTGTTGTATGGTTCTGGCTCCTTTGTCAAAGATTCACTGTCCATATTTAGTGGGTTTATTTCTGGGTTCTCTATTCTATTCCATTGGTCTGTGTTTTGTTTCTGTTCCAGTACCACACTGTTTTGACTACTGTTACTATGTAGTATAGTTTGAAGAGAGTGTTGACACCTCAATTTTTCTTCCTTTTTCTCAAGATTGCTTTGGCTATTTGGGATCTTTCGTGTTTCCATATAAATTTTGTAATTGTTCTGTTTCCTTGGTGAATGTTGTTGCAATTTTGCTGTTGTGTTGAATCTGTAAACTGCTTTAGGTATTTTGGTCATTTTAACATTGTTTACTTTTCCAATGAAGATGGGGTATCTTTTCATTTCCTTCTCAACTCTTATCAAGCATGTAAAACTCACTTTTCTCCTCACATTTGCTTATTTTACTAAGATAACTGATGTTATCAGAAGACAAGCGCTTCTACATGCCACCTACAACTGTATCTAAATACCTACTAACAGCACACCATAACTCTTTGCCTTCTCTTCAGTTATCATAGACCAGTATTCTTAACCGTTTTTTTTTTCATGACTACCCCTCTTATGAGTGGTCTTTTTTTTCCCCTAATTATGCCTCATAAAAATTTAGTACCACGATACACGGTATACCTGTTCATGTGCTGTATATTGATTTGTGCTTTATATACAGAGATGAAGAACCAAATTCTACTGCCATCAGGAATGTACATAACAGGTCAGCTACCCATGTTGCCCTCTTAGGTAAGCCTCTACTGTGCACTGGGTCCCATCACCTTTATCAGCTTCTGGTCATTATTCCTAGTTATCTACTCTCTCCTGTACCATCATTTTCCCCTTTCCACTAAGTCACTGCCTTCAGCCTACAAAATTTTATGCTTCAACTTATTAAAATTCTCCCTTAGAGGGGGGAGGGAGAGGGTTGAGGTCAGATAAGAGAACAAGGGACTGAGGTGATGGTGCACTGGTGAAACAGTGATGGGGAATACATGGGATTACAATTGATGTCAAATATATATAAATAAAGGAAAAAAATAAATAAAATCCTCCCTTAAGTCTATATCTCCATTCACTGATCTGTCTGACCTCGTCACAAAGAAACTCAAAAGCCATGTCTATCTTTACTTTCCTATTCTTTCTTTAACCCATTCTAATAAGACTTTCATCCCCAAGACTTTACTAAACCTGTCATTGTCATGGTATCATTCTCTATGTTGCATATCCAAAGGTCACTTCTCAATCTTATCTTTCTGACTTAGCAGCAGCATTAGGCACAGTAGATCATTCCCTCTTTCTTGAAACAATCATCCCATTCTCTTCATTTTCCCTCCAACCACCTTATCTTCTTGGCTGGATTCTCTTCATATTTCCCTCTTCTAAATTATGGTGTGCTCATCCAGGTATGTTCGATAGCCCCTTTCTGCCTATTACCACTCTCTCTTTAGATGAGTTCACCTAGTTCTGTACTTTAAAGATTCTTTGTTGCCTTTCCCAGCAAGAGGTGGGGGTCCACATCCCCCTCCTTGAATCTGGGTTTTGTGACTACGTGACAAGTAGAACACAGTAGAAGTGACACTACTAATTTCCAGGTCCATGCCTTAAAAGAGTGGTAGCTTCCAGTGGGCACTCTCCTTGGGAGCCTTGAGTTGGCTGCCTGAGGCCTCTGGACTCTGAGGATACTGTGCTTCATGAAGAGATGATATATAGGTGTGCTGGCCAACAGCCAGCAACACATAGCAGATATGTGAGTGAAGATATATCCAAACTACTTCCACTGCCTCTTTTCTCTTACACACAGAATTCAGAGATGTTTTATGCTTCTCTGTTTTGAGGTGGCTGGTTACACAGCAGTGATAACTGCAACAATCCATCATTGTATATTCCTCAATGCCTTTGGCCCTCTCCTACACCCTCATATTCACTTGGCCAAATCCCAAACTGGCTAATACAGCTTTCCTTACTCCAACACAAATCTCACAATTGAATGTGCTGGAAATGTTTACCTTACTCAAATTCAAAGGCTAAATCCCTAAAACAGCCTCTTTTCCATCCCCCTTCCTACCCCATTCTCTCCTGTGCTCAGGATGCTTTTGCTTGCTAGGCCTTAACTGGCCTGCCTGGCAGGCTCCTGCCTCAGGGTCATTGTACTCACTCTTCCCACTGCTTGAAAGCCTCCTTCCCCAGATCTCTGTGGCTGGCTTCTTCAGCTCCCACAAGTCTTAGCTCCAGTGTAACCTTCTTAAAATGGACATTTCTAGCTAGCCTACTACAAATGGCAAACAGTTCACCCCTGCTCCAGCATGCCCTATTTTCTTTTCCTGCATTATTTTTCTCACCAAACTTAACACCATCTGGTGACATTTACTACCTATTTTCTATTTCCCTCAGTTGGAAGGCAATTTTATATTCTTCAAGCTCTGAGACAGAGATTTTTATTTCCTCTAACTGCTATTTGCTGTTTTCCACATCGAGAATAATGTCTGACACAGAAGAGTACATGCTTAATAGACATTTGGAAGGACTGACTCTTCTAGGAATGTGCCTCCATTCCTGGAAAATCCCTGATGAAACAATGCAGTAGAAGTTCTTCTGCATCGGTAAGCTTCGTCTCATAGTCTGCAGTAACTCCCTGCAGGAGAGACTTCTACCTCTAGCCTCCTTGAAATGCAGCCCTCTGACACTTGGGCTCACTGCCTTTTCAGGAACATCCAGACAACATGGCTTCTCTACTCCCAGCTGCAACTCTAGTCCTTTGCCCACCCCCATGCATGCACATTCCCTGAGTCCCCATGCATCTCAGGAGGCGGTCCCATCTTGGGGACCTAAGCAGGCTTAGGGGGTTGGATGCCAAGTCTTCGCAGCAGCATGCTTACCTCTGTATTCCCTCACTTAAAGACACTAGGTTTTCCTGGTGGTTGCCAGTGTTCAAGCTCCAGGTCTTTTGTCACTTTCCCTAGAGTCAAAGAGCTAATGTGAGAGGAACTAGGCCACTCCTGCTTAGTTGAATTAGGAGGCTGTCTCCATGTGTAAGCTTGGTGTATTTCTTAGTTTTTACCTCATCTAGAAATATCTTATTGATCTTGGGTAGGTTATTTTACCCCTATGGGGTCTTCTGTGGTTCATAAGGAAGATGCTCCTTTTTCTGGTGTCATTTTTAAGATGAAGTGGGATGAAGTCTGCCTTAGGCACTCTGCACGGTGACAGGAGTAGCAGTAAAGTTTCGCTCTCTCCTCAACCTCCTCTATACCCTTTCTCAAATTCCTAGTTGAACTGGAGTTCACTGAGAGAAGAAACCATACCTGCTACTCCTTCATATTCTTCATAGTCCACAGGATAGTACTATATGTTTAATAAATGCTTCTCTATTATACTTCCAGTGTTCCAGTCTGAATTGGACCAGAGGGTACAGTGATTTCCAAATCAAAAACATTTAAAAGACACTTAGTTGAAGGCCCCTTGGTATTGGTTAGAACTCCTCAACAAAACTACTAATTACAGTTGTGCTAATGAGAGAGACTACTCAGACGTCCTTCGAATTATTTGTGGTGCTTTTCTTCTACATAAGTTATTGATATAAATATATATGCTATTTAAAATAACTTGGATTTTTTTCTTTCTTATCTTATTTGATATATTACTTCATGATTGGTAATGGAGAAGCGAGCATTATGAAATATTTTATAAGATTTATTTACTTATACATAAAAGAGCTGGGTGCAGGACAGAGGTGCAGGGGGTGAGGATTCACCAGAGACAGAGTTGGGAGCAGAACAGGCAGACTGACTGAAATACATTGCTGAGGGAAGCAGTAGGTGAGACAGGAGAGATCTGCTGTGCCATGTGGGGATCAAACTTGTGCTGCAATGGTTGTGGATAGCTTCCTGGTGGTGTGACTTAACCCCTTGCACCACCAGGGAGGCCTAATTATGAAACATTTTATAGCCTCAGAGATCAGAATAAACTCCTGTACGTGTGTGTGGGGGGAAGGTGGGCATATTTATTAAATAATAAAATAGATCATTTAAAATATTGTAAGTTGATATTGAACTTGAAATTTTTAATTAAAAGATAACTATATTTGATTCTAAAAGGCTGAAAAGTAGCAGTTCATTAATTCTCTTCAATATTGAACATTTTCAACAAGTTTCTGTTTATGTTTTAGAGCATCAAACATCCAGTGAATCTTTAATTTGCTGAATTATGAACACTTCCTCTTCAAGCCATAGTTATTTCCCTGATTTGGCATTCAAAATCCTGAACTGTGTGGCTCATCTAAACCTGTGTGATTGCTAATGCTCCTAATGCTCCTCTTCTCTCTCTCTTCTTTCCTCCCTTCCATGAAGGCATGTTCCTCTCACATCTGGGTTTTGCATAGGGTTTTTCTTTGCTTTGACTCTTTGGCTTACTCTCAGCAGTATCATCTTACTTATTGCTGCCTTCTTCTGGGAAGTCTGCTCTGATCATCAAGAGCAGGTGAGCAAACTCCTGACAGCTGTTTCCTCTAACAGAATAGGTCTGTGTCCTGCTCCTTCTCTTCCCAGCATAGTGCAGTCCCTGCTTTAGGATAGATTCTCCAGGAACATATAGCTCTGTTGAATGAATGGAAAACTTGGCTTTTTGGCATGTGGAACACAAGTCACAGTGTCATTGGAGAGATAACTGTCTTGTGGGTTCAGTGAAATATTTTATATATTGGCAACCAATTGTAGTAATTGCAAGGCTATATGTTTGTTAGCATCAATACTCATTAATAATGTCTTATATAAAACCTTGCAGAATCTTGTAAATTGATGGGGAGCATACCAAAAGACAGAAAGCTATGATATAGAAAGTAGTAGAGAAATTTAAACATGAATGTTCACAGCAGCAATATTCATGAGAACCAAAATATGGAAACAATTCAAATTTCCATTAACTGATGAATGCATAAACAAATATGGCATTTCAATGCACTGGAATATTACTCGGCCATGAAAAGAAATGGAATAGTGAGACATCTACTACAAAGATGAACCCTGAAAACACTATGCCAAGCAAAAGTTGATCAGTCATATAAAACCATCTATTGTGTGATATAGGATATGAAACATGAATAAGCAAATCTCTAAAGACAAAATATAGTTATGATTGGCTAGGCATGGGAGGAACAGGAAGTGAATGCTAATGGTATGGGGTTTATTTTGAGGGTGATGAAAATGCCCTAAAATTAAGATTGTATTGATGGTTATACAACTCTGTGAATATACCAAAAGCCATTAAATTGTATAGTTTAAATGGGTGAACAGAGAGTATGTGAATTATATCTTAATATGACTTTCTATAATATAGTAGAGAACATATGTTGCAAATTTATCCCTCAGCAGGCTGTCAAAAAATAATTTTCTAAATAAGCTTTACTTTTAATAGATCTACTTGGTATTCCCTGGTAATTGAAAAGCCATCTCTCTAAAATGTGGACCTCTGAAACCCACCAGTGCATAGGACAGGAAGCACCATTCATTACTGACCAGCCTATGATGAGAAATCACAATTACTACATGATAAAGTTGTCAGCAAAGCTGACGCTTAGAAAGGGAACTGTAAATGAGGTGAGTGGAGAGATTATTGGAAGGACACAGCACAATGAAGAAGGTAGCAGCAAAATTATGGTATAAAACATGAACACATATCTGGAAACTGACAGCATATAGAATGTACAAGAGTTTTTGCACAGACTTTTCTCCAAATCATTGTCAGATTTGGGAAGTCCTCATTTCAGGCACTAGTGTGGTTGATATCATTGGAAGGAGTGATGTTCTAGGACTTTGGATGTCCGCTTCACCTGATTTCCAGAAGCAACAGTGCTGGCAATGCCAGCGGTGGATGGTACCAGTGTCCAGTGCCACTGAATTGAAAGTGGAAATTGAGGTATCCTATGTTGAATGATGGGAGCAGAAGTTGCCACCCTGAAGGACCAGGGACAGGTAAAAGAGTTAGTGGGGCAGCATTAGACAGAGCAATAAAGATAGACACTGTATGATTAATCTTTGGTCTTCCTATAGTACATTGGAGACACCAGAGTCTCCATTTCCTTAGCTACAAAATGAGGACTGATCAGATTCCATGACTGTATGAAGGCAAGGAGGAGCTGATATGAAACCTCAATGTAGCCATATATGTATAAATAAGTATATAGCCCATATAGTTTAGTCTTTAGGACCTAGAAATAATTGGTTCTCTCCTATCACGAAAAACATTCTGGTCATTCATCAGCTAACACATTTGTCAGATTCCTTCAGCAAAGTCTTTTTCATAACTGAGGACTGTTTACAGTAAGGACAAACAATTGGGGCTCATTAATTCAATCGTTAGGGCCCTGATTATGCATCTATTGTCTGCTCTAGTCACTTATGTAGTTCTGTAGTAAGTTCTTCAGACTTCATCAGAGCAATTATGCTAATATGCTTGAAATTTTCCAAGAACATTATACCTTCATACACTTATCCTGCCTAGCAGTGGCTTGACTCAGTCAATATTGTCAGACACAGACAATTAAAATCAAGGAATAAGGTTCTATTGTTGTCATATGACTACCAAATTATCTCTCCTCATAGTAGAAACTTAACTAATTTGTACATTATTCTTTCAAAATTTAGACAGTGGTGTCTTTTTTTCCCCCAAAATATGTACATGGGAATTGTACCATGATTTTCCAAGGAATATCTGAATAGTCATTGGATTAGTATTTCAATGATCAATCGATCCAATGATGATTTATGCCTTTAAATGTAAGACAGGAAATATAATTCCATCAGATTCCTGGAGAATGATGAGAAATCTAGATTGTTTTTGCCAAATATTTTTCTGTCACCAGAAATTCTTTCTTCAAATATTAAAATACCCAATCTGAATGTTTTGTTTTCTTGAATGATTTTGACCACAGGCAGAGAATTTTCTTATTATTAACTAATGCTTGTATGATAGGCACATAACCAATACCTGGTTTGTCAAACTTATCAAATTTAACCTTGATAAATTCCTTTTTTTTTTTTTTTTTGCAAATTTTTATTCTATCTCCAGCATTTACTATCAGATGTCAAATGTTTTTCATTTTCATGAACAAGCACATGAGTAAGGAAGGGATCTATATGTAGAAGTAGTTGCACACATCTTTAGCGTGTCTGTTTAAAATATGAATTTTCATTGTATTGAGATAAAAATTCAGCTGTTGTTGGCTTTTTTTCATTATCGCTTACAGCAAAAGTAATGCCACACATCTGTTTTTAAAATTTTTAGTTAGATCATTTTATCTAGTGAGTGTCCTTTCAACTGCAAATAATTGGATCTTTTCCTAAAATGTAGTTACACTCACAGCAACTTAATTCCCTCAGGATGAGTTCATACAGAGATTAGACATTTACAAAGTACTCAATAGTTGTTCTAAGGGCAACTATAAACTGGTAGAATGGAACAAAGTTATGTAGAATGCTTGCAGACCTATGACTCTCAAATATTTTCTAGGCTGCACAAATGAGGAAATGCTGTATTTCACCTTTCTTCAATTACTGAGTAATTTTGTAAGGGTGTGCGAAGACAACTGAGAACAAGATGCTGTTCTTGTCCTTTAGGAATTTACAATCTCAATGAGGAGACAAAACACACACGAGGTTAAAAAGCTGCTCAAGACTAAACTTACAGATCAAGACAATAATCAAAGCTGAGTCACAGTATGTTATCAATGTGACCAGGAGAGAAAATTCATAGGTGACTTCAAATCCTTTGGTCTAAATAACCAGAAAGGGCTTCACAGATTTACCAGAGAGGAGATGGGCTGAGTTGTCTTGAAAAATCAACAGATGGATGTAATTTTCTAAAAATTCGAATTACAGAAGAAATCAACGATGAAATTTAAGTTTTCCATTTATGATTCCAGGTTTAGAAGCAACTGCCACTACCATTTTTCTTATGTCTTTCCAGTATATTTAACTACCTTTAAGTTGATTCTCAACTGATTTTGCAGCATCATGTATAAAAAAAGGTTAAATTTGATGTCCATCCACAAAAAAATACAACTCACTAGATGTAATTGATACAATAGGGACTGACTGATAGGTTTGTGGTATTCCGGTGGATTTCCAAGTTGATTGTTGCCAGGTAATCCCTGATCTATCTGCTTTCAGTTTCTGTTTTGACCCACTTTGGTTTAGACGGATTCCTAGCTGAGGGGGCAGTTGGCAAACTCCTGTTTCAAAGTCCTTTGGGGACTGCATTGGTAACCAGATTGCATATCCTCTTCCCTCAATTCTACAGATCCTGGAAGGTCTCCTAAATGGAAAAGTTAGGGACCCAAAGTTTGATACTTTGGACAGATGGTCTTAGACCTAGAGCACATTATCCACTAAATTAATGTACCCCTCAAAGTCCCTAACTCCCAAACAGGGCCCAGACTCTTCTGAAACTCCTGTCATTCCTGCTTTTGTTTCTATTCCTACTCATCCTGATGGACACCCAAATACATAATCTGGACACAAAGGAGAAAATATCTGTGTGATCCCATGCAGCTTCTTAGAGCTCATTTCATATTAAAATGGTCAGTGTGTGTTAGCAGGAAGAAGGACCCAAAACCAGAAATAGCCTTCCCTACTTCTAGCCTTTGCCCTAGACCATCTTCCCTGGTGACTCTAGGAAGTGAAACCAAAGGCTGAGGTGGAACAGTTCTACCAATTGGCTTCCTGGCCTCCTTCAGAAGCTCTTTTTAAAAAGGGGTGAGTAAAGTTGCCTCCAAACTGACAAAGACACCACTGGGAATTAAACTTCTGAAGGAACAATTTCTTTTGGGTAGGCAAGCAGGTGAAAGAAGGGAAGAAGCATTAACAACTATTGATTTTCTTTAAAGCTTTGTGTTATTCACTCACATTTATTATTTTACTTCTTTTATTTTTACATAGAACATTTATTACTTAATCATTACACAACTATATTTAAGTAGCTAATACTGCAGGTGACTTCCACTTGTGAAAGATTACAGATTTGGAACAAAGCTGGATTGACAATTACAATTTGTCTGACTCTGGGGTTCATGTTCTTTATCACCACCCTCTCCAGGGAAGCCTCCATATCTGGGAAGAGTATACTTTAAGAATTTCCATTGTTTGAAATGGTCATTTGGTACTTCTTGCTTATTGATTAATATTGCCATCGACAATTTTCCCCTTGTTTATCTTGAGTCCCCCAATAACCCATGAGGAAGTACATGAGATGAGCTCTGGAGAGTCAAGTGCTGTCCATTCTTGTCTCTCTTACCACCTGTGTGAGACCTGTTTCTTTTCAACTGTAGTTCTAAGATGTTTTCTGCTTAACAGAGAAGATCCTTAATGAACACTTGCTGTGATCAGTTGGGTCAGTATTTCAGCAGTTTGGGTTTACCAATGGAAAAAACAACAGTGTTACAGGTGCAGGTATGAGTAACCAGCAGCTTAGGGTCTTGTAGCACAGAAATAATAAGGGGGGGGGCAGTGGACATCACCTGAATAGGGGAGAAACAGGGTAAAGGAAGATAACACAGCAATTAAGAAACATCATGCCAGGCACTTGGCTTTTAGACCTCACAAGTACCATTCAGAGTATGCACTACTAGCACCATTTTTACCGAAGACAGAAGCTAGATTCAGACTAAACAAAAATACCTGGTATCCCCTCTGGTCCTAGAGCCCATAAAGACGCCAGTCTGCGCTTATTTACATATAGGACCCCGCCCCCCAAACCGGGGCCCCGCCCACTCGCTCGCCCATTCGCGAATGGGCGCGCCCACAGTGTGTCGGGCACCCGGGCTTCTGCAGAGCCTTCTTTCAGTCCCCGACTCGTCCGTCCTCCTGGCGGACCCCGAGCCTCCCCTGGGGACGAGCACGTGTCCGCTCCGAGCTGGACTATAGAGAGTGGATCAGGCAGCGGCCCCTAACAGGCCCCACCCAATGGCTCTGACGAGAGACCCGGGAGGAGGTCCGGGGCCGAGGGACTGGGGTCGCCAGGGATTGTTCCCCCAGCGGGACAGCTTACGTGCCTCCCCCTGTCCCCAGAACCTCTCGTGGGAGGGCGCCGGAGACTAAGTGAACCGAAACCGCGGGCGTCCCACCCCGCCTAGTCCTCGGCCGCCCGGCCGCGCCTCGCCTCACGCTCTACGGGGGAGGCGGGACCAATCAGCAAGCGACGTCTCCCTTCCGATTCCAGGCCCCCGACGCGCGGCTCACACCCCGAGCACCCCGTGCGCTGATTGGATGCGCGCGCCGCCGGTCCGGCGGGAGGGCGGGGCGGACCGGAGGGAAAAGAGGTGGGGAGGTAGTGGCTCGCGACTCTCCCAGCCCCGCTCGCACCCGGCTCTTCCCGGGCGCTCGGCCTCCTGCCTTCCCTCCTCCGCTTACCCTGTCTTCCGTGCGCGCCGAGTGCTGCGCGCGGCCGGCGTGCCTCGCGCCCTAACGGGCGGCCGGGGGCGCCAATCAGCGGGCGGCAGGGTGCCAGCCCCGGGGCTCCGCCGGCGAATCGGCGGGGCTCGCGGCCCGGGGTGGGAGGCGGGTCTACCGCGCGGCCGCGGCGGCGGAGGAGCAGCTCCTAGCCAGCAGCCAGCGAGCGCCGAGCGAGCCGCCCGGAGGTGGGTGCGCCGCACCGCTGCGGCCGGCGGCGGAGGGCGCAGGGCGGAAGCGGAGGTGGGCCGGCGGGCGCGGCGGGGGAGGGCTCGGCCAGCCGGGTGGCTGGCGGGGTGGGGGGAGGCGGGCGCGCGCCTGGGGGGGAGGAGGGGCGGCGGCGGCGGCGGGACGCGTGTCCCCACCCCCTCCTTCCCGCGGGCGGTGGCCGGGCCCGCGCCCCCTCCCAGCGCTGGGGCTGCGGGCCGGGCACTGGCTGGGGGGCGGGGCGGGCGGCCACGAGAGTGTTTTCAGTTCCGCCTCCTATCGCCCATTCCCCTCTCCCCTCCCAGCCCCTCATCCCATTCGGAAGAGGAAGGAACAAAAGGTCCCGGACCCCCGGCTCTGACGGGGCGGGACCCGGAGCCTCGGTGCAGGTAAAGCCGCGGCGCCCTGCGGGCCCTCGGGGTTAGGGGTGTGTTTGTGTTGGGCTTGGGTCGGCTGGGCTCGCGGCGTCACCTGGCCCTGGGACTGGGGTGTGGCGAGGTCGGGGTGCGGGAGCACTGGGCCCGGGCAGACCAGGGGGGAAGGGTCGGCCCCGTGTGGCACGTCCTGGCCGGCCCGGGGCAAAGGGCCGACTGTAGCCCCTGTCCTCGGCCGCGAACACACTTGATGGTTGTGGTTCTGATTTTCGAAGCTGGAGGACGGAGCTCTTGTTGCAGGAGTTGTTGGGAAGCCGTGTAAGGAGCGTGAGATACTTTGCGTCCACTTTTTTGGGGAGGTGAGGGGGGAGGCTGTAACCTTTGTTAATCGTAGTCTCGCCTTCCGAATCGCTTGTGTGTGCGCAAACACGCGCACGGCGGATACTGTGTCGAGAGCATTCCCTCCCTGCTCACTTGTGAAAGTTGCTCTGTGAGTGGAGCCTATTAGTTGTCACACGCCTTTAGAAGGCACGCTAATTGATTTCACGTATTTTAAACTTGGTTTTCAAATTTGCAACTTTTAATTGTTTTGTTCTATTGGGAGGGGTCTGTTCTTGGGTTGTGTACTTTTTCTTTTACTTAACCCTTACCGTGGTGGTTTCCTTTTGATCCTAAACAAAAGAAAAACAATACCTAGGTTGCTTTTGTTATTCCTTCTTCTTGACTAATTAAAAGCTTAATGCTACCGGTTTGTCATTAACAAACCTTTATTAAAAATAGAATATCTCCAGGTAGCGTTTTCCGTCATAGTCATGTCTTGTTTATTGCAGTTTGGAGTATCCTAAATTTTGGTATTTTGAACTTATAAAACGACACATGTAAAGTAATTGGTAATAAATGATTCCGCGAACTTGGAGTCATTCCAGAATTTTAATTTTCAGAATTCTGAATGATTTCATAATCTAAGTTCCTTATCATTTTTCTCCTCTGATTTCATTGAACCTGTACTAAGGATGTGTTCCTTGAACCTAATTAGATAATAAATTTGTTATTCTAGCTTTGATCCCTTGAAAAGTTTCCCTTACATGGACATGTAAGGGAAATAGCTAACGAAATTTGATGAGTTTTAACGTGAATAAATAAGTGAAACAAATGGGAGAAATAATGTAAAATAGATTTCATAAATGTATCATAGTTTGACGATTTTTTTCATTTGCCAAAAAACCCCATACAGGAGGATACTTAAATAATTTCTCCGACAGAAGGTCATTTAGCAAACATTAAATTCAGAAAGTAACACTGATTTTAATTTTTTTAAAATTACTTAGTTTTTACCATACAATTAATTGTGGTTGTAAATAAAAGTAGTTCAAGTCTTTGGGCACTTCTAAGGTGAGTGTCCACTTAAGACTCTAAATGTTAACATGGAGTTTAAAGAAGTTCTTTGGCCAGTTTTAATGTATTGTGATTGGAAACATCCATTTCTGGGGTTGCTTTAGTTAAGACTTTACTCTTAGAACTAGCCTGGTATTTATACATGGAAGCTATCCCTCTAAAATAATTTCATATTGTAGGTGTTCAGTAAAAGTTTAGCTTTTTAAAGGTTGTAACTTATCTGTAGCTCATCACAAGTGATAAAATCTATACCCGATATGTAAGGTTGAAATAATAGTCTTAATAGGAAACTACAGGGTAATTTCCTGTGGGGGCCAGGGTAGGTAGGAGGGTGGCTAGTGGAGCTTGGCATGTATTTTAACTCTTAGGTAGGATTTTGGTCATAATTTTATATATTTCAGCAGAAATTCAGTTCACTTTAATGGTAACAAAGGTTGGCTTCTACTTAAAGATGGCAAATAGTCCCCTTCACATTTTTACTTAATTGTAAATTTTAGAATTGTGTTACTTACCATTGAAGGAAAATAGTGATTGAAAACCACTCAAATTAGCTGCATAACCTGATTAAGACCTATTGAATTTTTACATTTTTAAAAATATTCTCACTTTCTTACTCCTGTTGACTTTGTACTGTTAGGATTCCAAAAGTCTAACTTTGTAGCATCTTTTTTATACAGGTGTTTTTATAATACATGTAAAAGCCATATTTAGTGCAGTCTGGCAGATGGAAGTTCATTCATATTCTTAGGACAAGAGTCATTTTTAGAGGATGGAGAGGGGCATGTCTAAAGATTCCTTGGAAAAAGGGACATTTTAAAGCCCTTAGTTTTTGTAGGAGGAAAGATGATTTCCATTAGTTATTCTAAGGGTGTGTCAGAAGATGAGAAATCTGAAGAGTTCAGAACCAGTTGAGAAGAGGGTATGCATTTGTTCAACAAATAACTTGTACTTATGGAACAGTAGCAATTTTTTCATTTATTCAGCAAATAACCTTTGCTTTGTGTCAGGACCTAGGCTAGGCAATGAAATGCCTAGCAGGGGAGAGGCATATCCCTGTTCATTAATAGGATTAGAAAAGTGTTTGGAATAAGAAAGTTATGTTAGTGTAGAAATTGAGGGAGTTTTATGTAATAATATTACTGAACTAATTCCTAAAGTTATGCTTGCATTGCTCTCAGATACAGAGGACAGAACTAGAGATGTCAAATGTTAACTCAGTGTCACTGACAGCAGTGCGTTTTGGGGAAAACTTGTCACCATTTTGCATAGTCTCGGCAGACTGAAGATATGGCTATTCTTTCACGAGCACATTTGTTGAACAGATGAACACTTTCAGAGTTAAACTTGATTTCACCTTAGTTTAATTATCCGTTGGTTGGGAAAAGATAGCAAATTTCAATCAGTGAGGTTCCAGTGAAAGCTCAGTAAAGTATAAAAACATGTAGTTAAATCAAAAATAAGGATTGGATAGCATGTAGTAGAAAGATAGTGAATTTTGGAGTCAGAGAGACGGAGGCTAATAGTTTCTCAGGTTCTACACTGGGCAAATAATTCCTGAACTTTGATTTTCTGACTGAAAATGGAGGTAATAGCACCTACCTCTTCATGTTAGTAAAAGGATTAAATGATAGTGATTAAAAGTTCCTAGAACATTGCTTCAGACTTTAGGATTCTCCCAGATGATCTCTTTTCTAGTTGCGGTTTTTAGTTTTTGTCCTAATCCAAATGGTTTGCCTAAATTCTTGTCCTTAAAAAAGTGAATTTGAGAACCAGGATACTAGGCAGAAAGAAAATTTAGAGTACCAAAATTGTTCAAGTTCATACCATAACATTTTTAATGGTTCTAAGAGTCATTAGGACCTATAATTAGAACCTGTTGGCATTTATTTCAAATATTTGTAACAGACAGAGTTATGTGACTTCCAGCTTAATTGGGTAGATTGTGGATGAGTAAATTGTGGATAACATGGGGGGTTTAGGGGTTTAGTGTTGTGGGGTTGGTTTGGGATGGAAGGAAGGGAACTGTTAGCCTACTGTTTATTGTCAAGAAAAAAACAGATAACAACCTGGTGAGGATAATAGAGATAATCTACAAGACACAAAAACAAATATTCAAAGCCTAACTAGCATGTCTGGAACCATTCAGCACAGGACCAGACCTGAAAGCATACTAATGAATGTTCATCAATTAGCTTAAATCATGTTTGGGAAAATCTTTTTTAAGAGTGGTAATCTACATGATACTCTTTAGATTGTTATTCCGGATGATTAACAAATATTTTTAAAGGAGTAGGACATTATGCCTTAAAGATATTTTTCATGAAAAATCCAAGTACCTACTATGACCAGAATGTTTTTTCATTTGTCTTGCCATTCAGAGAGTTGAATTCCAGACTGAAAAACCTTTCATGCTAGCCCAGTAACAAAAAAGGTGATCTCAATGGCATAACACACAGTGCCACACCTTTTATTCAGTCATCCTTTTTGTCATTCTGTAGGAGGTCTTGGTAGACTTTTCACTCATGATTTTTGATAGAATGTGCTAGAGATTTCCAGGACCAAGCAAGTATGAAAAGTTGACTAGTCTGTCTTGAGGGCTTTTTCCTTCTTAAATCTGACTTTTACCCATCATTAGTCTTGTTAAATTTTTTTTGATCGTCTTCTTTCTTACCTCAGCCTTTCTAAACTATCTGTGCCATCAAATATTTTAAAATTTTTTTTAAATGAGTGATAAATAGATCCAGTCTTTTAATTAAAAAATGCAGTTAGTGACTTAGTGCTTGTCTCTGTTCAAACTGTGACAGTTTCTCCACATTGTTGTAATTGTTTCGACACATTTAAATGTAGTTTCTAGATACACATCTTAATGGTAGCTCTCAAATTTCTGTTTCAGTAATTTCATGTAGGGAGAATGTAGTTTTGCTAAGTTTGGTGGATTTCTGCACTGCTAGTTTGCCCAAATAGCCAGATTATTAGGGCAGTTCTGTGACTTGTGTACAAACCTTAGATTCTAAAGTGTGAGTGGTTCTCAAGCTCGTTTGGGTCCTCTTATGTGTAACATAAGAGCAGCCACAACTGATAGGACATCTGCCTAGTAATTCAGATTTACCTTTAGGTCTGAATCCTAAAGTGAATCATTCTTATTAAAATTTGTGAATTTACTATGAAATTGTCACTAATTCTTCCATGTAGTTCTGTAATTTTTCAAAATCTGGCATAATACTTTGGCCTTAAGACTGGAGCAGTCAGGAAGTGAGTTTAGACTTGTGATCTCCCTCGTCCACATGTCCAGTTTACATACTTTACCACTATCTCTTTTTGCTTTTAGTGAAGATTGTACAGTTTCCAATTTAACATAGTAAGGAAGAATAATCTTTGGGGGAGGGTGAGGCACTGGAAATCCATCAAGTTCATTACCTTGAGCCTCTAAAAAAAAGACTCTTGATCTGAAGATGAAGCACAGTAAATATGATTTGGTAATTTGCCTGTGTTTAAATGACATTTTCATATGCTGCTTCAGCTACTTTCAAAAATTCTGTAAAGAGAAAATGACTAAGGTCTTGCAAATATAAAGAAAATCTACTTTTTTTAAGATTTATTTTTATTTATTTATGCATACAAGAACTGGGGTGTAGGCCAGAGGTGCAGGGGGAGGGTGGTAAGAGGATTCACCAGAGACAGAGTGGGGAGCAGAACTGGCAGACCTACTGAAATACACTGCTGAGGGAAGCAGTGGGCTAGACTGGAGAGGTCTGCTGCACCTTACATGGGTTAGCTCCTGGGCCTGGGATCAGACTCAGGTCACAGGGGCAATAGCACAGTGGTGTTGAGACTTAACCCCTGTGCCACCAGGGAGGCCCAGAAAATGTACATCTTAATGACATTCTAAATTACAAAATGTGGAGTGTGAATCTGATTTGCAGATTTCACAAAATAAACAGATAAATAGTGCATTGGAAGTGGATTCATGTGCTTTCTCTTTTGACTTGAATGAACCACTTGAATGAAACTTTTTTCTTGAGTAGAGCTGCTCTATATGAATCCAAATTTCCCACATTTAAATCCACCCTTTATTTCACATACAGGTGATTAGGCTATAGTTAAAGCTGAGAATTAAATTTTTCTTTAGAAAATGTTTCACGTATCAGGATGATTCAGCTTTGACCTGGCCATTTCTGCTCTAAAACAGTATACAAACTTAAAAAGGGCGAGCTTGCATGCATACACACCCACGCGGGCACGCACACACACAAAACACAGGCACACAACAGTCATAAAGCTCTTAACAAAAAGTGACAGAGCAAAACATTGTGCAGAATCTCAGAATGTAAGGGAAATGTACTGTTGCCTACTCAGTTTTCCTCTTTATTTTTACCCCCAGGAAGGCTAGGAAGCTCCATTGTTCTTAAAGAAAAAAATTTGTAGACATGCACCATCCAGTATGGTAGTCACTAGCCACATATTCTATTTAGTACTTTAAATGTGCTTCTGTGACTGAGGAAATGACTGTTAAGTTTAATTTTAATCGAATAACACTTATTCTAGAATTTGCTTTGATTAAGCTTTTATACTAAGGTATACATACTCATTTAAGGTGGGCTGCAGTAGAGGGTCAAGTTAGACTGAAGGGATCTCAGAATACTGAACTCTCATGCTGATTTGAGTCTGGGTTTGTGTAGTCTCCTGATAGATGAATACTTTTTTATAATCTGGGGATAGTAGGCCAGTATGTATTTAACTTTTCCAAGTTTCTTACAGAACTGGAGATTCCATATAAACTAGTTAAAGGTAAAGGAAAGTAACTCAGGAACAAGTAGTATTTTTATACAGCAGTAAATTGGACTTTTATCGAACTAGTCACCTACTTTCAGGATTAAATTTGAACTAATATTAAAATACTAGGTTTTAACAGTTCATCAAATTGAATACATGGATGCTTTCTAAATGCATTTGTTTAAAAAACTTACTACCTATTGTTTTCCATGGGGCCATCTTACATTTCCAACCTGTAGTGTGTGTCTTTACTGTCTTACAACTTTGGAAAAAGCAGTTAACAATGAGTATTGAGGTTTTTTTAAAAAATAAATTAGTTTTTATGTATTATTATCTTTTTAGTGCTTTCCAGTGTCCTCATTTTTTTGACTAAATAAAACAGCTATAAACATCCGGGTCATTAGTAAACTTTTTACTCTGCCTTGTGTGATGCATGTTTGAACATGTATCCAGTAGTAATTTTGTATTTTCAGTAGTTCTTTGTATGTTCTGAATGAGGCAACACTATCACACTTAAAGTATTATGATATTTTTTAAACTAAATATTTAAGTATTTGGGGAATATTTTTGTATTTGCAATTTAAAATACTTGAAATATTTATACTCAATTACATCCTTTGTTCTCTAACTTGTGAAATTTTTTTTGGTTCCTCTTCTCACTATCCTTTTAGAAGTTATCAGTGAATTCTAAACTGCCAAAATTAACACTGTGACAGTCTTTGCTCAATCATACTACTTTCTTGAGTGTTTGTCATTACTGTTTATATACTCTATCTTGATTTCTTAAAATCACACAGACATACTTGAACCATACCATTAGGTTCATTACTCCTGTTAAACTAAAACGTGATAAAATTTGTTTGTCCCCCTTATTTATTTTAGTTGATCTGGGTAGGGAGAGGGAGAGGAAATTCCTGTGTAACAGAAAGTGAGAAAAATCAGAGTTAAAAGCTGACCTTTGAGAGTTTGCTAGATCAAGGATCTAGTAGTTGGGGATGGGATTGTAATGCTGTTTGGAAAAAAGAGTAACTGGGAATTTCATGCTAAAAAAGAAGTTAATAACACTTTTATATCATTGAAACATGTGGCCACTGGGGGAAAAACAATTCCTTAATGAAGGAATTGAAGAAAATCCTTTATAGACAAAATAACCCACAGCTAGATGTAGAATTGTTGGGTTTTTTGCTTTTTCATTTTTTAAATAGGTAATACATTATTGTAATTCAAAAAATACTAAAGGATGTTCAGTGAAAATCTCTTAGCCAGTCTGCTCCTTGTCAACCCAGTTTCCTTTCCAAAGACAAGTAGTATTACTAAGATTTTGTGTTTACTTACAGAGATATTATGCAAATATGAACAACTTTGTTCATGTATTACTTTTGATTGTAAATGATCATGTAGTTTACTTAATAATGTGTCTTATTATTCCATGCCATTACTGAGTTGTTTTTTACTTTTGACTTCATACTATTCTTCTGTGTGATTTCTGTATTTCATCAGTCTGTTGATGGACATTTAGGTGATTTCCAGCCGTGTATTAAAAACAGTGTTGCAATAAACAGCTTTGTTTAGATACCATTACACACATATGTAAGATAGATTTCTAGAAGTAGGTCTAGGGATACGTACATTTGTATGTTTATCTTAGAGAATGTATTCATTTTTTCAATAGACAGTATTAATACATGCACACAGTACAAAATTGAAGCAGAACAAAAAGTAAATAAAGTAAGTCTTCCCTCAAAGTTCCTGTGTCTCACTACCCAGTTCCACTTTCCAGAAATGTAACCATGGTTACTAGCTTTTTGTGTATCCTGCTGGAGCTGCTCTATCCAGTACCTCACCACTAGCCACATTTGGGTGTTGAACACTTGAAATACAACTAGAATGATTTCAGATGGACTGCAACTGTAAAATGCCTACTAGATTTATAGTAGCATACAAATAGTGTAAAATACCTCATTACTATTTGGTGCTGATTATACATTGAGATTATTTTAGCTGTATGGGGTAAATTAAAACATAAATGACTATTTTCACCATTGGTGTTACTTTATTTTTTAAATGTGACTAGTACAAAGTTTACAGTTAAATTTAGGGTTTACAGTTCTAAATGAATTCCATGCATCTATAAACATATATGAAGAAATGAGAATTCTCTTATAAGTCAGTTGCTTGGGGTTTTTTTAGTACTGCTTTGTAATCTCTGGGATTAGAAATCTCTTTCTTAGATGTTGGTTAAAGAAAGGTATCAGATTGACTTTTGCATTATTGCTCATCTTAACCATTTACCATGATCATTTTGGGTCTCATCAATGTAGGTCATGCCTCTGTTGCTTTTACAATGTTTGTTCACTTTGGAGAGAAGCCTGACGTTATTCTTGGCTATATGTTTTTGAATCTGTTCCAATTTGTGCTGGTTGTCTATGCATAGTACCCAGCCTTTAGCCTTGGGATTTCCCTTCACCTTTGTCCTTCCTTAGATCTCCCATTCTTGTTTTACTCTTTCCTCTTTTTGGTGAAACATACCCTTAAAGACTTTCCTTGAGATTGGGTGTGGGGTAAATACTTGGGGATGTTTTGTGTTTGAAAATACCTTTATTATATCTTGGTTTGTAAGGGAATTAGAGGATGGAAGTAACTTTTTTCATCTGGAATTATGAAAGCTTGGCTCTACTGACTCTTCTTACAACAGCGTTATTGAGAAAACCAAAGCCATTCTGATTGCTTTTTTTCTCCCTGGAGACTTTTGTCCTTGATGTATGTTTTCATTCATTGACTTGGGGTCTTGATGGGACCTTTCAATTTGAAACTGCCAGTGCAGAGGATTTTTCTTGAATTCTTTAACTTTCCTTCCTCTCTTTCTGAAACTCCTGGTTGATATTGGACCTCCTGAACTCTGCTTTCTCCTTTCTGAACTCTTCTCCTTTCTCTACTATTTTCCGTCTTTCTTAATCTCTTTCTTCACTTTATCTTCCAGCCTTTCTTTGCATGTTTCCTTTGTAAATCCTGGTGCTCTTCTTCAGGTTTGCTGTATTTTCTCTTAATTCTTCTGACTATGTAGGTAATTTTACATTACAGTATTTTCGTTTTCTGTGTGGTGTCAATTTTTGCTTTTATTGTTTTTGTTCACCATTTTTCTTTGATAAATTCTTGATAAATCTTGAAATAAGCTGATCGGAAATAGTATGTGGGTGAAGATTGTCTCCTTTCAGTTTCACTGTAGAGTGATCTGAGTGGGCTGTTTGTTGGTAAACTCTCAATATTAGTATCTGCAGTTTCTCCTCCTGGGTTGATGAGGTACCCTAGAGAGGAGTCTTTACTAAATGAGTAAAGGTCTGCCTACTGGTATTTTGGGAACTAGAGCCCAGTGGAGGAAAGGGTTTAGGAGTCTGCATTTAGCATGTAATAGTTCATTTAACCCTTCTTCTCCAAATGGTCCCTAAACAGTCTCTAGGGGGACAGTTTTGCCCTCTGAGGAGAATGACCATTTAATCTTTTGAGGATGGAGGGGGTATTTACCTACTGGCACAATGTGGGAGAGTAGATTTAAGGAGCTAATTGCTTTTCAAATATTTCTTACCTATTTTGGTTAATTTGTCTTCCCTCTCCTGGCCCTCAGTTCCTGCTATGACTAGTACTCTCTGATATTTAACTTTTTGAGGTGCTGTGTAAATCAGGTTGTTTCACCACATTTAGCCTATTGCCAGTCAGTAGTCTCTGATCTGTTCAGTTACTATTCATCTATCCATTTTCCAGTTATGAAAATTTTTGCTTCTTATTCTCCTCCTTAATATCATTAAATTGTTTTTTCTTTTAAAATTTATTTATTATGGCTTTTAATAGGCTGTCTGTCATGTTCACCTGTAAGCACTGTTTAAAGTTTTCCATTAAAAATTTTCAAAGGATAGCTCTTTGGAAGAACTGAAATATAGAATATATAACTCCAAATCAGTTGAGATTGGGGTGGAATGAAGAAAATTTGATCATTCCTATTGAAGACAGGAACAGAGGGGAAAAAAAAAAAAACAAAGAAAATCCACGGGTATTAGAAAACACAGAATAACGGAAAATAAGCTTAACATCTCCATAAATCCAGTTTAACGTCTCCATAAACCCAATACATAATTATAGATTAAGTTTTCTGTTTAATGACAATTGAAATTTTTTAAAAAATACAACTGAAAGACTTTTATTAGTGGGTGTACCTAATATAATGACATAGTTTCAAAGTAAAGGAGTAGGAAAAGATATACTAGCTATTATCTGCTCTTAGTCCGTTTGAGCTACTGTAACAGAATTCCATAGGTTTGAGGGTTTATTAAAGAACAGAACTTTATTTCTCATGGTTCTGGAAGCTGAAAGGCAAAGATAAGGCACAAACAGACTTGGTGTCTGGTGATGACCTTCTCTCTCTGGGCTGTTGGAAAAGTCATGACTTATTTTTTTCTGTTTTTCAAACAAAAATGCTTGAAATGCATGACTTTTGTGACAGCCCAATAGTTCATAGACAGCTGTCTTTTTGTTGTAAATTCACATGGTGAATTCCCTGGGTGTCTTTTGTGAGAGTACTAATTCCATTCATGAGGACTTTACTCCTCATGGATTTATGACCTAATCACCTCTCAAAGGCCCCCACCTCCAGCAAACATTATCATTGCGTTGGAGACTGTTTTAACATATGATTTGGGGAGTGGAGATACAAATACTCTGCCTGTAGTGGATTAGAAGGTAAGATTGGCACAATAACAAGGAAGAGTCATGAGTAATAGACAGTATTTAGTAATTTAAGAGAGATGAAAATACAAGTTTCTGAAGAATCCGAAGAGCGCAGATAGCAAACAAGTTGCAACAGTTAAAGAAGACACATTCTTTTCAAATACCCATGGAATTATACAAAAATTGTTTATGTGCTAGACCTCAAAGCATCTGTTGACAAATTCCTAAGAATTGATGCCTTAGAAGTCACATCCTTGGACCCTAGTGTAGTTAAGTTAGAGAAGCAGGATAGCAACAACCACCTGCAAATCCATACTTGTATATATAAAAACAAATTTGATATAAAATTCATAAAAATTAGATAATGTTTTGAACAGATTGGTGAAAACATCTATCAAAACTGGAATACAATATAAGTCTGTTCATTTGAAACTTAGAAGCTTGAATTTATAGTAAAATACAAAAAAATTAATTAGCTAACTATATATATATAACTGAGTTAGGAAAAAACAAAACAAAACAACCCAGAATGTAATGAGTTAAGAGAAAGGAAGAAAATTAAGAGACTCATTAGTGGAAAAAGAAAACAGTTATAATTGGATTATAGAAACTTAGCAAAATTGATGGGGGGGGAGGTATATAGAAGGCATATGAGAAGTGAAAACTGGATTTGACTGAAGACAAATTAAGAACACTGAACATCTTTGTGCCTTTAAATCTGAAAGCAGAGTGGACAGTTTCTAGCAGAAGTAATTACACAAATTGTTGGTAAAATCCTGGGTTGATGCGGTACTCCAGGGAAGAGTATTGACGAAATGAGTAAAGGTCTAGCTACTGATAATTTTGGGAGCTAGAGCCCAGTGGTAGAAAGGGCTTGGGAGTCACTGGACTTAGTTTGTAGTATTGTACTCATGTTCATTTACCCTTCTCGAAATGATCCCTAAGCAAGCTCCTAACCCAAGGAGACTTGCCCACTGAGGAGAATGAGATTACAATTTAAAAGTTTAAAGTTCATATTTAGATACCTACTTACACCAAAATAACACAAAACCAAACTCCAAGTGAGGAATCAGTAATTCCAATTTAAACAAGAAATCATTTGGGGGCCTCCCTGGTGGCACAGTGGGTTAAGCAACGTACTATGAAGCAAGTCGCAGCCACTGCACCACGAGTTCGATCCCTGCCACCAGCCAGGGAGGGGACCCACATGGCGCGGCAGGCCTCTCCTGCCTCGCCCACTGCTCCCCTCAGCATTGTCTTTCAGTCAGTCTGCCTGTTCTACTCCCCACTCTGTCTGGTGAATCTTCTCACCTCCTGTGACTTTGACCTCTACCCCAGTTCTTGTATGCATAAATAAATAAATCTTTAAAAAAATCATTTTGCCAGGCTGTTCTGTTTTTCTCCCACCACCATCTTATGCCTTTTTGACCTTTTTTCCTTTCCTCTTTTAATCTCAGAAATCTCACTTCATTGTGTCCACTAGTTTTTATTTAAGTATTTTTCTTTGTTGGAGCATTTGCCGTGTAATTGTCCAATATTTGTATTCTGACTTTATATCATTCCCTCTGGGTCCCATTTTACTATAAATGGTAGGTAACCTTTTATCTTTTGTGGCTCAATAGTATTCCATTGTGTGACTATCTACTTGACCCAGTTTTCTATCAATGGACACTAGGTTGTCTCCATATCTTGGCTCTTGTAACTAATGCTGTAATAAACATTGTAGAGCATATAACTTTTAGTTATGGTTTTATGGTTTTTTGATGCTTGCTCAAGAATGAGACTGGGTCCTACAGTATTTCCATTTTTAATATTTTAAGGTAAATTCAGATGACTTTCCAAAAAGACTGTAAGAGTTTACATTCTCACCAATAGTATAAATATGATTCTTCTTTTGCTACATACTCTCCAGTACTTGTTTCACGAATGTTTTTAATGTGTGCAATTCTCAGGTGTGAGACATCTCATTTTGGTTTTGATCTGCATTTCTCATCTTTAAAGCAATGTTGAATGTTTTTGCCACATCTCTTGGCTTTCTAGATACCCTCTTTGGTGAATTGTCTGTTGAGATCTGTTGTGTCCATTTATTAATTGGGTTGATTTTTTTTGTTACTATATTGAATACTTTTTTTACATTTTGGGTATTAACTTCTCTGCTGTAGAGAAAAGGAAAACAGGCCTCACCTCACTAATGAACATGTCAATAAAAATTTTAGGTAAATTGTTAGTATTTGCTCAAAATAAAAAATACCATGACTGATTAGACTTAGGAATGGAAAAATTATTCAACATTAGAAAACCCATATAATGAAATTCATCACATTAATATATCAAAGGAGAAAAATCATACAATAATTTTGATGGGTGAAAGTAAAAAAGCATACAGTTAAATTCAGTGTGCTTCCTTGACAATTTGAGAACTGGGAATATAAGAGAACTTGTTTAATTTGTATAAAGGTGCCAGTTAAAGAAGAGTACAAATAGTTTGAAATTATGATAACATGAATTTTTCAGAACAGGAAAAATTGCTTTGCTAGTAGTCAGATTTATAGTTGCTAAGGGGGAAAACGGGTAGATTTACTGGAAAGGGACACAAGGGAACTTGCTGGAATGATGGAAATGTCATATATCTTGACTGGTGTGATAGTAATATGGATATGTGTATTTAGAACTCATCAAACTATATGCTTAACTGCATTTTACTGTATATAAATTTCACCTTAATAAAGTTGATTTATAAAATATAAAGACCAGTTCATTTCTGTGTATCAACAACAAACAAAAATTAAATTTTAGAAAGTTACCATTTAAAGTGGCAGCAAAAACCACAGAATGCTTTTGTCTAAGGTAGAAGAAACAAAAATGTGTGGGACATTGACTGAGGAAATTATAAAACCAATACAGTTCAAATTATAAAATGACATACTTGTCTTTATGAATAGAGAAGCTTTTTCTCCTCTTATAAATTCATTATCACTCCAGTTAAAATTCCAGGAGGTGAAGGAGAATACCAAACTATATTCTTTAGCTTTAAAGTTAAGACTTGATTAATTTGCCTCAGATGTAGACTAATGCGAGAAAGGGAAAAGAGGGCCCAGAAACATAAAGTAGTGTTGCAGTAGTAGGAAAAAGTTTCAGTGTGTGGTGCTGGTGTACTTGGTTGTGTTAGCTAAAGAGAGAAGCAGACCTTCACACCATATACAAAAATAAATTGCAAGTATGAAAAGCAAAACACTTTTAAAAGATGGTAGCTTCTGGGGGGCCTCCCTGGTGGTGCAGAGGTTGAGAGCCACACTGTGGAGCTTCCACAGTTACTGCAGCACGAATTGTATCCCTAGCCAGGGAGTTGACCCACATGGCGCAGCAGACCTCTCCTGCCTCTCCTGTTGTTCCCATCAGCAGTGTATTTCAGTAGATCTTCCTGTTCTGCTCCCTTCTCTGTCTCTGGTGAATCCTCTCATCCTCCACTCTGGCCTGTACCCCAGCTCTTGTATACATAAATAAATAAAAATTTTTTAATAAAAAAAGATGGTAGCTTCTGTGTATTTTTAAGATGATACAAATGTAGACTTACAACATTTAGAACAGTGGTAAATTTGAGCACACTAAGATAAAATATATTAAAAATAGTCATCAGAAGTCACTTTCTGGGTAAAAGATATATGTGGCATAAGATGTTGACCAAATATTACCTACAATACATAAGTAATTCCTGTGGACTAAGAAAAAGATAGTGAATGTGAAGAAAAGATTGAAAGGAATAGAGTCCTGAGTTGTCAATAAATGTGAAGTTATTTTCAAATGTCTTAGTAGTCACAGAAATGTAAAACATCAACAGCGCTCTATATTTTACGCAAACTTCTGGCAAAAGTTTGAGGTGCCAGATAATCTCAGGTGTTCATAATAATGGAAAAATAAGGTGTCCTAGTTCTCTGTCAGATACCACAATGGGTACCAACTGTAATGATAGCACTTGGCAACGATGTGTATGCTCATGTCTTAGTGTGCAGCATTTCTACTCCTTGGGATGTGTTCTGAGGCAGTGGTTAAACTTTCTTTTTTCGTAAAAGGCATTGATGTATACAATAACTGGGGTACAGGCCAGAGGTGCGGAGATGAAAGGATTCACCAGAGACAGTGGGGAAACGGAACACATGAATCTACTGAAATACACTGCTGAGAGGAGCAGTGGGGGAGACAGGAGAGATCTGTCATGCCAAGTGGGTCACCTCTCTGGCCGGGGATCAAACTCATGCTATAGTGGCTGTAGGTAGCTTCATAGTGCTGCAACTAAACCCCTCGCGCCACCAGGGAGGCCCCAGTGGTTAAATTTTCGGATGGACCCGTCATAGGAAATACATTTTACATGTGACTAAAACAATTAAGAATTTTGAAGTAATTAATAGACTATTTTCAGCTATCTTTTACTTTGCTGTTAATTTTACTCTAGTGAATTTAGAGAACTAGTAGGTGCAACATACTGTAAAATGCCCGTTTTAAGAGTGGGTTTTCATCTATTAGGTTGCAATATAAAATGTATTTCTCACTTTATCAAGAAGTTTGAAAACTTCTGCCTTGAAGAGGTGTCTCATATATAAGAAGATACATACCAGATTATTCATGGCAGCTTCTGAGTGGAAATCTAGTCATAGAGAGGAGAATGGGCAGAATGGTGATAGCCAGTAAGTAAACTAGAATTGAAAGTTACACAGCATGGATACTTGTAATATTTATGTATACAACAGTGATATGAAAAGTAAAGTTGCATGGATACAGTATGTAGCAAAAACATTAAAGGACTGTGGGAAATCAGGGTAGTTATTATCTGAGAAGCAAGAGGGAGAGGAATGGGATTTAGCAAGCTCTACATAGGGGCCTTTAACTCTGTCCTTCTGTCATGTCTAACTTCTTCAATCTGATCAAACAAGAAAAGGCTCAGATTGCAGAACTGGATGGGTGGCCTAAGGATGTTTCAGTGTATTTTTTTATGACTGAAATGCTTAATTTAAAAAACAAAACAAAACACCATTACAATATAATTAAAGATACTTGGTAATGAATAAGTACATTTAGCAAGATGTGTGAATCCTTTATAGAGGAAATTATAGAGCTTATTGATGGATCTCAAAGCCCAAAATAAATGGAACATCTTATATGAATGCAATATACTTGAGGAACTAAACCAAACTAACAGTAACAAATAGAGAAAAGGAAGCTGTAGTAACTGAAATTCTGTGATAAGAAGTAAGTATGAACAACTATACCTACAACTAAACAGACTGTAAAGTGCACAATCAGACATTCATTTATAAGGATTTCGTTATGTGCTAGGTTTCACACTGAATTATTAAAGATAAACAATATAAATAGTGCTGGTAAAACAAGTTACAGTAGTTGTTTAGGTTGCTATCTTACCCTTTAAAAAAATTCCTGATATATTAGAAATGTAAATGTGAAAAAGCAAAACTAGACTAAGAATATCTCAGATATCAGAATGTTTTGTACCACAGAGTCCTCATTTGTAAATAATAGTGTCTGTTCCTCTGGAATCTTAGTGGAAATTAAATGAGTTAATGCTTACCTGAGAAACTGCTGCTTTGTGTCACAGTTTGTATTGCCCTTGTATATAAAAGCCCTTATTATATTTGGGGGCAGAAAGGATTTTCTTTAAAAATGAACAAAGTTGTGTCATAAAAGATTTTAGATTAAAATACACTTTTGTTGTATCTGAAAAGAAACATACAGTGAAGAACCAAGGATTTGGAGTGGTATTTTTTTTTGTTTTGTTTTTTTGTTTGTTTTGTTTTTTTGGGTAACACATATACCACTTAACTGCTGGAATTAGGACCAGAGTTAGTATCTGAACTTATTTTTGAACTCTTACAGATGTTGAGGGGAATAAAAAATCGACAAAACTTGACGCCAGACTATTGAAATGAGTGTTTTTTGTATGTCTTATTCACAATTGAATAACAATTTGATCATACATCTGGTTTTATTTTCTTGTTCCATTTTTATCTTCAACTTGAAACATACTGATTCCTTGTAAAAACCTAACTTCAGTCTGTATGCATTTCAAGACCGTTGTGATACCTTAGGGTTTTGAAACAAGATGCTCAACTCAAATATCAGTGTTATTGAAAAACTTACTGTATAATTTAAAAGTTCTCCAGAGGTAATTAGCCAGATGTTAGCCAAGAGTGGGTACTAATACTTGATAAGTTAAAGCCAACAACTTTAACTGGTTACTTAGTTCCAGTAGGCTCATAAAGGCTGTTCTAAAACATGGGACACTGAAGTCATGTGGCAGTACAGGTCATAAGGTCACTCAGGTGATCCAGAATAGCTTTTACTGTTCATGGTTCATTTCCATGAAGAAAAAAAAGAAAGGGTTTATAGAAAACTTTTATTCCCCAAGAATATGTCTTGATTCATAAGAAACCTTTAATTTAACAAAGGTATATCAAAACTTTTTTCCCAGCACTAGGAATCCCTTTCAGTTTTGCTGATCATACAGAAGCGTAATTTTCATTTTTTTAAATTGAATTCTCTAGAGTGGATTAAACCCACAGTATAGACACTTAAGATAGATTCTTAATCTATTTTGCTTTTTCTGTAAGTTCTTCACAGGAACAGGGATCTGTCACACAATTCACAAAGAATTTTGTGCTAAGGATAAAATAGGTGGGTGGAACAAGACTGGGAGAGTCTTTAGAAACCGAGACTGGGCACCACAGTCATGTCAGCCTTGCTTGGACAGCTCTCTTACTTGTGCAGGGATTACTCTCTTCTATATTTCTGCTGTTTTCTCTGTTGCCACCTGGTCATATGAACATGTTTACTTACATAAAAGCACATATACTAACCCTGTAATAATATCTTTCAGATTAGTTTCTGATTTTGTATTATAGATAGTGACTAATGTAACATTACATGCTATTAAGTCACATTAGCACAGGTTATCTCTGACTCCACCTTTTCCCAAAATTGTCCATATTCAGTCAGTCAATAACATGTGAAAGGTACATGAAATGAATGAAGTGTAATACTCTTATCAGTACTTATGTCTTGAATCTGTTAGTTTGGGCTGACTTTTCGCCCCTGTCTCCTTTGCTTCTCTGTGCTGTATATTCTAGCAGTTTCTACATTTTTTTTCCAGTAACTCCTAAAATGTTTCCCATTTCTAAAAAACTATGCTTGAGCTTTCTGCCTTGTATACT
Organism: Galemys pyrenaicus; assembly: GCA_019455555.1. Taxonomy (NCBI): domain Eukaryota; kingdom Metazoa; phylum Chordata; class Mammalia; order Eulipotyphla; family Talpidae; genus Galemys; species Galemys pyrenaicus. Next base: position 102,791 of record JAGFMF010012290.1, on the reverse strand, counting down.
TAACTCTTTCTCCAGATTTCTTCTTGATGTCACTTGTGTGATGCCTCTCCCTTCCATGCATGTTCTCTACTCAGTGTCACATGGTAGTGAAGTTTATATGCTTGTGGGACAGAGTAGGAATTTAGCAGAGGCCAAAGGTAACCTAGTGGACTACTTGTTGCCTGGTAGTCCCAAACTGCTTCTATTTATTTGATAGTTTTGTGTCTTTATTTTGTTACATTGTTACAGTCTTCACTGTAGATAGTGACTGTTACTGTCAAATTTTCATTATTCTTTATTTTACAAATTCCCTCACTCTGAGCAAATCTCCGGTTTCCACCATTTTTTTTTTTTTTTTTTTGGTATTGCTAAAGAAAGTCACTCTGTCCTGCTTATTGATTCCTTACAAATTACTAGTGTCTGCATTACAGCAGGACCATAGGCAGTGTCAGGGCAGTATCATTTTGTAGAATATCATGAGGTAATCCATATAAAGGGTATCCATGGCCAAATTACAAAATCTGGCTTAGTACATAAACTCTTCTGGGAGACCCTTGGGACTCCCAGGATTGAGTTTGGAGACCTACTGATTATTTTTCCTTTTTGGGGGGTATGCATATGATTAATAATTAGGTTGTGAATTATTCTAGCAGATTATACCAGGGCCTAAGTATCTTCAGTTGGAAGACCATTTTTATAAACAATTTTTTGAGACTTAAGGGTCCTTTTTAGAGAATTATATATATTTTTTTCCTTAGTGAATGTACAGCTCTATTAAGCAGCCTTACCATTAGTACTCAAATTAAGTTTGTGGTTAGATGTCATTTGAACTCTAAGCTTTTATTCTCAGCAGTAAAAATATTTTGCAACCCTCTGGTCATATTCCCAAACATTTGCCTAGATGTTCTTGCAGAGGCTATACCTACAAGTTGTGAGCAGAAACCCGTAGGCTTACATCTTTGGTAAAATACAAATTCCTCCTTTCTGAAATTTGTAATATGCATTTGTATACTGAAGGTATGAGAAGTTCTTGCATAAGGAAATCCATTAATCTTTAGGTTCTTCTTGCTGTATTTGTCCATATTTTTTTAAAAATTTGAAATTGTAATACACATTAGGTCATGTACCCAACCCTTAAATGTTCAATTCTTTTGGTAAATGTGTACTCACATTACTACGACTTAATACAAGATACAAGAGGCGATTTTTATCACCTCCAAAAGGTACTTTGTACCTCTGACTAAGCAGTTCTTTGCATGTCCTCTTTTTTGAGATACAGTTGTTTTGACTTCTGTCACTAGACTAGTTCCACTTACTGGAAGTCAAATGGAATCAGTATATTTTTTGTGTCAAAGGCCCAGCATGTTTTGGAGATTCATGTGATATGAAATGTATAAAGTGGCTCATTCATTTTGTTCCAGAGTAACATTCTTTGGTATAGATTTGCCATGTGTTTTTGTTTGTTTTTCCCAGTTCTCTTGTTGATTTTGGGCATTTTCTAATTTTTAGCTATCAGGAATGTCACTGTTTCAAACATTTTTATATACATTCTGTGAATATATGTTTTCACTTTTGTTAAATACTGGATTGTTGGGAAAGTCATGCGTTTTTTGTTTCTCAAGCAAAAATGTGTCATGACTTTTCTGATAACCCAGTATATATTTAGGCTTGGAATTGTTGTGATACAGGTTAGATGTGTGTTGAACTTTTTAGGAACTTGATGCTGTGCCATTTTAAACTCATAAACAATGTATGAGTATTCCAGTTCATATAACTGGGTTAAAATCTCCATAACTAGTGAATGTTATTTTATATGACAAGAGGGATTTTCCAGTTGAGCTTAATCTTGAGATGGGGGGATTCTGGGTCAGCCCTAAATGTAATCACAATATCTCATATAAGAGGAACATAGAGATTTGACTATAGAAGAAGACAGTTTGACAATGGAAACAGAGATTGGCGTGATCTGCTTTGAAGATGGAGAAAGGGGAAACAAGACAAGGAATGTATTGATAGATCCCTAGAAGGCTGAAAAGGGGAGGAAATGATTTCTCTTATACCTGCCAAAAGAACTGGTTCTGGTCATCTGGACTTTTAGCTATTGAAATGATAAATCTGTGTTGTTTTTAGGGCATTGAGCTTGTGGTACTTTGTTACAGCAGCCATAAGAAGCTAAAATACTCCACATCCTCACCATTATTTAGTGGTGTCAGAATATTTTTAAATTGTTCTAGATTGTGCAAGTGACATTGCATTGTGGTTTTAATTTGTATTTTCCTGGTGCTCACTGATATTAATGTGCTTATTGCTTATTCCTGTATCCCTGTTCATGAAATATCTATAATGTGACTTTTGCCTATTTTTAAAGACTTGTGTAGCTTTTTCTTTGATTTTCAGTTCTTTATATATACTAGTTAGTAGTCTTTCATCTTTTGTATATGTACAGTATTTTTTTGTAGTCTTTGATTTACATACTCATTTTTTAATGGTGTCTTTTTTTTTCTCATTAGATTTGTTTAATTGTAAATGACAACATTTGTAGTCCTCAGGGAATTCCCACCACATTTCACCTGTGCACCATCACCTCAGACCTTTGTGCTCTTTATGTCCTCCCCTCCTTCCCCCCTCCCCCCCATGTTCCATTTGGTCTATCTTTCACCTTTTGATCTTGTTGAGTTTGTTTGGTTTTGGTTGTAATTACCCATTTCCTTGTGCTGTCTCTCTCTCTCTCTTTTTGGTTTTTTCTTTTTTATTTTTTATTGTAGTTGTTCTTTCACATTCCTCCTAAAAGTGAAGTCATCCGATATTTTTCACTTGCCTTCTGACTTGTTTCACTGAGTGTAAGTCCTTCTGGTTCCATCCATGTTTCTATAAATGTCCCTAGTTTCTCATTTTTGATTGCTGAATAGTATTCCATTGTGTATATATACCACATCTTCTTGATCCAGTCATCTACTTTTGGGCATTTGGGTTGTTTCCAGGTCTTACCAAGTATAAATAGTGCTGCAATAACCATGGGGGTACAGGTACTTTTTTGGATCGGTGTTTTTGTGTCCTTTGGGTAGATCCATATGAGTGGGATTGCTGGGTCATATGGTAGTTCCATCCCTAGTAGACCAAAGAACCTCTATACGGCCTTCCATAGTGGTTGGATTAACTTGTATTCCCACCAGCAGTGTAGTAGAGTTCCTTTTTCTTCACATCCTCACCAGCATTTATTGTTGTTGGTTTTTTTGATGTGTGCCATTCTTACTGGTGTAAGGTGGTGCCTCATTGTGGTTTAATTTGCATTTCCCTGATTATGAGAGATGTTGAGCATTTTTTCATATGCCTGTTGGCCATTTGTATGTCCTCTTGGGTGAAGTGCCTTTTAAGTTCTTCTGCCCATTTTTTGATTGGGTCGTTTGCTTTGGATTTCTTTGTATATCTTTGTGATCAGTCCCTTGTCAGTTGTATAGGGTGCAAAGATTTTTTTCCCAATCAGTGGGAAGTCTTTTCGTTTTGGTTAATGTTTCTTCTGCTGTACAGAAGCTTTTTAACTTGATATAGTTCCATCTGTTTATCTTCTCTCTCATTTTTATTGCTTTGGGGATGCATCTTCAAAGGTGTTACTGAAAGGTGTCTTGTAGCATATGTTCTCCTATGTATTTTATGGTTTCAAGTCTTACATTCAAATCTTTTATCCATTTTGAGATGATTATTGTGCATGGTGTAAGGTAGTGGTCTAGTTTCATTTTCTTGCATGTGGCCGACCAGTTTGCCAGCACTAATGGTATCTTTTGATGAACAGACATTTTTAAACTCAACGAAGATTTGCTTTACATTTCTTTCGTGGTGAGTACTTTCTGTGACAGAATCATAAAGACACTTTGTTTTCCTCTAAGAGCTCAAGAATCTGCTTTTCCCGTTGAGGAGGATATAAGATAGTGGTTGAGGCCTAATGTTTTGTATATTGTTGAAAAGTTACTGAAAAATAGATTGGTTTGGCGCTTTTTGGGAAAATGAGTTGAGCGTATATATGTTGGTCTTCTGGGCGTTTGTCTATTTCGTCAATACTTAATTTTCTTATACTCACGCTATACTCTTTGACTTTTTAGTAAGTCTTGAAATAGGGTGGTATAATATCCTTTTTTATTTTTTCCCAGATTGGCTTGGTTATTCTAATTCTTCTTTGTTTCCATAGGAATTTTAGCATCATGATATAGTTTCTTAAAAAAGAAACAAAACAAAAAACGAAAAAAACCCTGCTGAAATTTTGATAAGGGTTGCATTGACTATAAACATTAAACTGAGAAGAATGAACAGTTAAACAGTACTGAGTCTTCTGTTCTATGAACTTGGTTTCTCACTTTAGTCTTCTTTCATTTCTCTTTGCACTATTTTGTAATTCTCAGTTTCAGTTTGTAAATATATAGTTTCTGTTGTTGCAGTTGTAACTGATTTTATTTTCCTGTTCTTTGCTTATATGTAGAACTACGCTTAATTTTTTTTAATTAAAGATTTTGTTTGTTTATGCATACAAGAGCTGAGATACAGGCCAGAGGCAGGGGTGAGAGTATTCACCAGAGACACAGTGGGGAGCAAAACAGGCAGATCAACTGAAATACACTGCTGAGGGGAGCAGTAGGTGAGGCAGAAGGGGTTTGCTGTGCCATGTGGGTCTCCACGCTGGCTAGGGATCAGACTGGCATGGCAGTGGCTGCGGAAGCTCCACAGTGCAGCTCTCAACCCTTTGCACCACCAGGGAGGCTCTATGCTTAATTTTTTTTATGTTGCCCTATCTTGAAACATGCTAAATTCACTTACTGGTTTTACTAGTGTTTTTATAAATTCCATGACAGTTACATCACCAGAGACTATACTTACTTCTTTCCAATCTTTGTCTTTGATTTCTCTTTTTTGCTTTTTGGACTGATTAGACCATCTAGTGCATTCGTTATTTAATAGAAATGGTGACAGTAGATGTCCTTGTCTTATTTCCACATGTGAGGGGAAAGGATTTACTGCTTCACCATTATATGTTACTAGTTTTAATTTTTTCATAGATGTCTTTTTTCAGATTGAAGAGTTTTTTTCCTCTTTTTGTAATTTGCTGAGAGATCTTAATCATGGAAGGATAGTAATGTTACCCCCCCCCCAATATTACCTAAAAAAAAAAAAAAGAATTTTTTCCTTATTGTAATAGATTACTTGATTTTTGAATGTTAAAACAGTTTCCCCACTAAGATAACCTCCACTTGGTAATACTACACTCTTTATATACATTACTACACATTAATAAATTTTTGTTAGTGATTTTTGCAAAAGTAGTAGACTTTTGCATTGTATTAATATGGATCTTGGGCCCAGTCCATTGTTTTACTCCTGCTCCAGTATCAGGCAACTGTTCTCATTCCTTATCATCAGTGTGTCTTTGTGACTAGAGGTGGCAATATTTCCTGGCTTCCTCTATGGTTATGGTGAAGGGCTCATTTGTGGTGGTGGCCAAGTAGGTTCTCTTCCACACACAGTTTCCCCACTCATCACCTACAACAACACATAACTTTTGAACTTTGGCTGTACCCTTCCATTCAGATAGGGGATCTGTGCTTGGGTCTTAGGTTTGTATATCCTCCCCTGATGGAAGGCTTTTGCTTCACATGAGATGTCACTAAGAGGAGGGAGCTCTTTCCCATCTTCTGCCATATACCAATCTTCATCAAGCGCACTTTATCAAGAGGCCACTGGGAAAGGATTTGTGAATGAGTGCAGGTGCCTCTTCTACCTGGATCTGCCAGCAATTAACTGTCGCCTAGCCGACAGTCACTGTTTATCTTTAATTTTATCTTTAATATTCAGCAGGTATGACTATATGTCCTTTGAGTTTGTGGGTTGAAAAGTTGTTGGCTGTTATTGCCTCATGTATTTTTTCTGTCCCATTCTCCCTTTCCTCTCCTTTGGGATTCCAGTTAAACCCTATTAACACTTGGTTTCATATGTTCTATTTTTTTCCATTTGTATTTCAGTTTGGTACTTCAATTTGACCTATTTCAAGTTCACTGCTCATTTCTGTCTGGGATTAAGTCCATCTAAAGGAATCTTTAATTTCTTTGACTTATACTGTAAGTTTCATCTCCAGCAGTTCTCTGTCATCCTTTTTTCATAGCTTTGATGTCTGTGGTGGAATTCCTTATTTTGTTATGCATGTTGTCTGTCTCATCCATCAAATTCTTTAGTGTTTACATCATAGTTGTTTTAACGTCTATATCTGATAATTCCAAAAACTGGGTTCTTGCTATCTAATTATAGTAATAATTTCATCTCTTGCCTATATGCTTGCCCTGTGTCTTATAACTTTTGATTGAATGCTGAACATTTGTATAAAAGAGCAGATTGAAGTAGATTTCATTTACCTTCAGAAAACGGCTGTCATTTTTTTTGTCGTTAGTCTGACAGGTAGTGGGGCTAAGTCAATAAGATGTGGGCTTTGTTGCACAGCTTTAATTTGATTTAGTTCAAGTAACTTGAGAGCAGGATTAAAACTTTGCAAGATTTGTTGTCTGTATGTATTTCAGTTAACATCTATATGCTGTATCTGAGTTACCAACTTTCTGAACCATGGGCTATTTCTCTGATAAACCCAACTCAGTACTTTGGTCATACTGGAGTTCTTTTTGCTCCCCAGTCCTTTCACAGCCTTTTGTACCTTAAGGTAACTTGCAACTAGTAAATAACCTTTGAGGGGTTTCGCTCAGCAGTCCTTCTTTACACTGGCCCTGAGTAGTTATTTGTCTATAGTATCTGAAGGGAGTTTTTCTCTCAGCCTTTTCATCCTATTTCAGCCCTAGGTCGCTCAATGTCTAGTCTCTTGATTGATTTCTCTTGCCTACCCATGCCCCATCTCCCTTTCAGAGGACAGATTCCTTACATTTGAAGGAGACCATAGTTTCTTAGGATGTCTGTCAGTTTTCCAGTCCCTTGGGAGGTAGGGACCTCCCAAAACTTTGGCATGTTTGGGCAAGCATTTAGTGAAGCTGTGGGAGTGAGTGGTTGGATGATGCAGGTTTGTTCTGTGAGATCCTTGGAATTCTAATACATCATGTCACCCTACATGTGGTCATTAAAATTGAAGTTTATGCTGGTTCCTATGGTGGAATTATTCTTCTTTTGTCCCACTCCATTGAGAAAGAGACCATTCACAGATCTCCTTATCAACACCCAACACTTTCTGGAATTGAATTATACTTAGGTTCTTCTGTATCTTTAACTCTTGATGAAATCAGGGGAATAACCATGATTCTGTAGCTTAACCTGACTTGTTTTGATAGATTGTTAGGGTGAAATGGATGTGGGCCTTTCTCCATCCTAATTACAACTAAATTCTCTCAGAATACTTTATAATATATAGTCTGGCAAATACCAGCTAAATTTTTGATACTTTACTGTAGTTGATTTCCTATAGTATTTCTCAGAGCTAGTTTTCCAAATCTTTCCTGTTCTCAAGTTTTAACTCTTACTTTATTCTCAAGTGATAAATGATCTTGGGTCTTATGTTGAGATTAAGTCAGCCATTAAAATTTAATTGAGGGGATTGTGAAGGTTGTAGCTTCGCATTTGTTTTAGGTGCATAGAAACTAAGCAAATGAAAAAGATAACTAACTCTGGGGGGAAAAAAGCATTATTACATAGTTAACTAATCTCATTGGGACAATATTATGTATTTGATTATTTAACTACAAATTGGATGTAGTTATTTTTAAGGTTGGAAGAAAGGAAGAATGTTAAAAGATTTTTAAAGAATTGTCATTGTGGGAGGAAAAACTGCATTTTACTTATTGTGAATGTTGTCCTTAGCTTAAAGTAGAAAAATGTTTTCGAAAAAAAGGCTTAATATACAGTTTTTCAAGGTATTGTAAAAATGAACCAAACCTTTTCTTACACTCCTATTTATCTTTGTATCTTTATTCTTGTTTACTTCACACTGTTTTTATTTCCTTTTCTTTAAATTTTAGATTGTTTTGACATAGATTGAAGTTCTGAAAAGTGATAAAAATTTTGTTTTGGTGGGAGTATATTATCTATTGATGATATTGAAAGTTAAAAGTAAAGTAGTATTTGGTAGTGATAAACTTTTTAGGTAAAGATTTTACTTGCAAAATTAATTATAATTTCCCAGAAAGCCTTGTCCTTAAAACATTGTCTTGTTTTTAAAAGGGTTTTTTCCCCAATTAATTTAAATTAGTAATGACATCTTTGTGAGTGAAGACGAGAACTTCTGAAAAACTGTTGTGAAAGTAATAATTTAAATTTCTATTTCATGTTGTAGTTTGCTTTCAGTGTTACATTGAATGAAATGATTACTTGATTTTAAAATTAGTCTCTAAATTATCCTCTAAATTATATCTTTTTTAGGTTAGGTAAAGGAGAGTCTTTTGTGGACTGCTGTCTTTGGTAAGAACATGTCGTCCATCTTGCCATTCACTCCACCAGTTGTGAAGAGACTGCTAGGATGGAAGAAATCAGCTGGTGGATCTGGAGGAGCAGGAGGTGGAGAGCAGAATGGACAGGAAGAAAAGTGGTGTGAGAAAGCAGTCAAAAGTTTGGTGAAGAAGCTAAAGAAAACAGGACGATTAGATGAGCTTGAGAAAGCCATCACCACTCAAAATTGTAATACTAAATGTGTTACCATACCAAGGTAAGTGTTGTTAGATTGGAAATTTGATGATCATACTGTTGAAAATTGATTGAAAATCAATCTGAAGGAAAGTTACTGGAATTTTGTTATTTTCAAAAGTTACCTGTAAATAGTGATTAAAGTAATTACAGCTATTTTTAACCAATTGTGTTTTGTTTCAGTAGTTAAGATTTGATTTTATAAACCATTTTCTTGAACACTGAGAAAGTTTAGTCAAACAAGATAAAATACTTAGATGTCCTTTACCTTCATTGCCTAAATGCTTCATTGTATGTTCTTAATTCCTGTGATTGAATGACATTTGAAAAAAGATTCAAAACTTTTCTATCACTACCAAAGCAGTGACTTGACAGTTTTCTTCCCCCTGGTCACAGCTTCAGTCAGTAAGGATTAGAAGAGACTACTAGTACTGTGATGAATTTTGCAATTTTTGTTTGTGTGCAGTTTTGTTTGTTTGTGGCAACAATGCTTCCCTAAAAGAACAGTACAAGAGATGGCTTTGTAGATGTTGCACATGGTCAGAGACTTTCTTGAAGATCCATGTCTTATATTGGACAGATTTATTAGAAGTTAAAATTTTGTTATAAAGATCACTCTGGCTGCAAGAAACAAATAGTAGGGAGATTGTGTGTTTTGTGTCTGTGTGTGTGTGTGTGTGTGTGTGTGAGTGACATAGTGGCTGGTGGATCTGGAAGCAGGGAGATCAGGAAAGTATTTACAGGGGAGATGTTAGAGACCCAGGTAGTCTCATATTAGGTCCAGTGTTAGGCTGTGCTAACACAGAAAATAGGAAGATTTGGCATGTGTTTTGGAAATAGAGCTGATAAACTTTGCTAATGAATTGGCTAAGAATTAGCATGTATTTGTTAAATTTTCATTGTATTGTAGTACCTGGGATTTTGGTTTAGGGATTATTAAATAGCCATTACATGTGTGATTTGCTCTTCCTTACTGGAGTTAAAATGGTATTTCCTCTTGATTTGTTTCCTTTCTAATAAAAAAGTAAGGTAGATAAACTTTAAAAAATAGAAAAGAAACTTTCATTAGGTGTAATAGATATTATGAAACATGTTAAGTTCTAGAACTTAGTTCTAAGGTGAACTTTGCTTACTCTGGCTTTTGAATGTTTCCTTCTGAAGGAATGTTGGTATCTGAGTTGAATCTTGGTGGATGCCAGAGTGGCATGGTGGTATTGAGAGTGCGGCAGTAGGGTGTGACTGACGAAAAAGCCTTCATCACAGCTGGTACCTTAGGAGTGTAGAGTGGGTGATGGAACCTGGTAGGAGTGAGTATATGTGGGTAGTAAGGACCATAGCATGCTGTACTGGGAAGTGTAATTGGATGAGGACAGCATCACTGAAGAGTCTTAGGAAAACAAGACTCAAAAGTAAATCAGATTAATTTTGTGTAGTGTCTGACCACAGTGAGGAAAATGGTTGTGAGAGGTAGGGAGATCAGTTAGTGTGTTATCTCCTTCATCAAAAAGCTATGTGATCCAGGAAGACATGGAGCCATGTTTTTGTGCAGTTTTATCTGAGGCTCAAATTGCATTTGCAGTGAGGTTATTGACAGCAGAGCCTGAGTATAGAGTCATGAAATTGTGTCCTTTAAGAAACAAAATAGGGCCTCCCTGGTGGTGCAAGGGGTTGAGCCCTGCCATAGCCACTGCAGCTATGGCTGGCCTGCTGCTCCCCTCAGCAGCATATTTCTGCTATTCTGCTTCCTACTCTATCAGTGGTGAATCCTCTTGCACCCCGTGTCTCTGGCCTGTACCCCAGCTCTTGTATGCATAAATAATCTTAAAAAACAAAACAAAATAGTTAACATCCTGAAGATTCAGTTTTATAGATGTTGGTAATTAAACAATGGAGTATCCTCAATGAAATTCTTTTTATTTTCTATTTCTCCTCTTACAGCCTATTATATAGATTTTTGTTTATATTCTAGAGATTTTTAATTAAAATTTCTTTTCTACCCTTTACCTGAAAGTGAAGTGGTTGTCACTACAAAATTTCCTTGAAGCTTAGAATTTTTTTATCTAATTTGGTGGATTTTATTTTAATATTACAAGAAATGTAAATTTGTTAGTATTGGTTGTTTTCTATCAAAAAAACCTAAATGTCTTCTATATTTGGTGCTATATATCTTACAGATATATATGTGTATGTATATATATAGTAGAATAGTTATGTTGTATCAGATTATTAGTCATATCTTTACTACTAAATGTCTTTAAATATTCATTCAACACTTAATATCTACACCATAAAGGATGGGGTGGAAAGGTCTCTTATGAAGAAATCTAAATTGTTATTAAAACAAAATGTGATTTTAATAGAATGAATTTAATGTAAGCGTATTACTTAAAATTAAAAATTCTTATTAAAGTAACAAGATTTTACAAATTAGAAATGTACATTGAATTGATGAAGAACATGAAATATAAATTACCTAATTCCAAAAAAGTGGCAGATGTTTTCTGTCAATATGTTTCATTGACTCTTAGAGTTTCCTTGCTTAGGACTAAACTTAGGACAGAAACAGTTCTGGCTTTATGTCCTTTTACCTACCATCCCTCACTTACATAATTACTGTATTTTTGTAGCTTTGCCTCTGAAGGGATAAAAACTATAGTTACGCATCTATGTCATTATTGCATCCTTCTCACTGTTAAATGTGAAAATAAGTAGTTCATGGGTAGGATTTAACCTGTTAAACTGCAGTGAGCTGAATAATATAAAGTTTTGGGAAATTTTTCCATCTCAAATATTTTTGGGTTATGGGAAGCACTATAAAATGGTAGTTTTGAGGCTCTTACAAAACTACAATCATGAATAACATTTAAATTAGAACTGAAACATGTAAGATTTATGATTGACTCCCTCATCCCAGACTTTGCTATTTTATGAACTTTATTTTTATGACTTTGTAAGAGGATATTATTTCTTCCTAATTTTTCCAAATTTGCCAGTGGGGGAGATGGAGAGTGAGAAATACTGAAAAAAAGTTTATTAGAAAAATAAGTAGCTCCTTACCATATGACCCAGCAGTCCCACTCCCTTTGGATTTAACCAAAGGACACAAAAACATCAATTCAAAAGAATATATGCATCCCCCTGTTTATCACAGCATCATTTATAATAGACATGGAATCAACCCAAATGCCCAAAAATAGATGACTGGATCAAGAAAATGTGGTATATATACACAATGAAATATTGTATTAATGAATAATCAAAAAAGATAAACTAGAATCATTTGCAGAAACATGGATGGAACTTGAAGGGATTATGCTTAGTGAAATGAGTCAGAAGGAAAAAGAAAAATATCAGATGGTCTCATTTATAGGAGGATTATAGGGGATCAAAGAAAAACGAATAACAAAACAAAAATAAACAGACAACTACAAATAAGAGTCATCTGCAGAGAAGAGGAAGGAGTTCCCAGGATCAAGGCTGGGAGGGGGAGAGCACAAGGGACTTTGGTAATGTTGCATGGGTGAACTGGTGGTGTAAACTATCGGGACTACACCTAGAAAAGAAAGCAAACATTGTAAAAAAAAAAAAAAAATAAGTAACTCAAAAAGAATTTTTCTTCATAGATTTTATATAGAAGCTTATATAATTTGTATTAAAAGGCATAAATGATACATTAGGCTGTGTACATTACTTACAGATTTTAACCTCTACATGTGAAAGGATGTTGTTAGTTTCAAAATACTGTAAAAATGTGGGCTGATTTCTGTTTTGTAGGATACTAATTTAAGATATTGTCACATTAGAAACCATTTAAACAATCAGATACAAAAATTAGAAAACTGTGTGACTCAAAAGTTGAATTTTCAAAGAATTCTGAGCCCTTACTTTGTATTTTATGCTTTTAATTTAAAAGATTGGAAAGATACTTGCATTTTGTGTTAGGATTTTTCTGTCATTTAGGACATTATCTTTTTAATTGTTAAAAACATATTAAATTTAGAACATACATTACCATCAGCTGCATTATTAAAATAAATATTCCTAAGCCCAAAACCCATTTATTGTATTTTTAGAATTGATATTTAAGTCTTCTTAGTGATAGTGACTATTTTGTTTACAAACAGTAACAAATATCTAACAAGATATCAAAATAATGTTTTCAACATAAAATTTAGAGGAAAACGGTGAAAATTTTTTTCAGCCATTAGCTGATCTGCCCTTCTAAGAAAAGTTATGCCAAAGAATGAGGTATCAACTTATTCTTTTAGAACTCTGAAAAGTTTATTTTTCATTCCCCCTTTTAATTTTGGAATGACTCGACTAATTTATTAGTCCAAAGAGATTTTTTTTCCTGAAAAAATAACTCTCATCATGGAAGTTTTAGTTTCTGTAAGCAAGTATACTCTTTCAATGTTTGATTTATCGAGGATGCTGTACCAGTTAGTGTTTTAGTTCTGTCTTGTATTTTTATTACTTTTTCTGGTAGCAATATACAATGCAGAATAGTGTTGGTAATTAAAATGCAAACTTGCCAACTGTATTACCTTGGGCACATTACTTAATCTGTGTGCTTCTTTTTCTTCTTTGTCAAATGGGGAAAACAATGTCTAATTCATAGGTTGGAGGATTAAGTGATTTTATATGTTTAAGAAGATAATGCTATACCTGATGCATAATAAGTACTCACTCTGGACTGTGTGTGTGTTGAACCGCCAGATTTGATTTTGAAGTGAGACTGAAGCCAGATGTGTACTAACAGGGCATGGACAGGTTCTCAAGCTAGTCCAAAATGACTTAAAAGAGCAGAGACAAGACACTTGTGACTATGGGGTAACAGTCCTGTTCTCAAGTTTGCCTGTTTTGAAATTATCATCACCAAAGGAGGGAGCACCTCTTCTTTTTTAGCAGCTTGCTCAGATTTGAGACAGAGGGAATGAGAGTATGGCAGAATTTAACTGTCAGCAAGTATCAAGAAAGGAGTCAGATGCTAATTAAACTCAAGCAGTATAAATAGGAAACAAACACACACTTAGGAGCATGACAGTCTAACCAGTGAAAGAGAAAATTTTAAAAGTGACTTGTGAAAAACATGACTTATCAGGTAACAATGATATGAATGACAGGTGACTTTTCATCAGCAGCAAGGGGCCAGAAGATTGTAAAATCATATCCCTGAATTGCTGATACCACAAAACCGTACATACTATAGATGTGTGTCTGGTTAGTAAAAATTAACTTCAAAGTACATGCAGTAAAACTTCATAGATTTAATGGGTTAAATGTTGTAGATCCACTAATTATAGTTGGAGGATTCTGTTAGGGGAAAAAAAAAGTAGGCATAAAGGATCTAAGTTACACTGTTAATCATCTGTTTGATATTTATGAATACTAAATCCAGCGTCAGTATAATACATAGTTTTTTCAATTGCTCATGGTAACCTTACCCAGAAAAACTATTTATAGGGCGTAAGTCTCAATAAACTTTAGAAGATGGAAATTGACAGAATATTTTCTTTACCAGTGATAGAACACATTTAGAAATCCATATAAGATATCTATTAAGAAAAGGAAATAATACAATTCCTTGACTCATAGTTTATTTACAAGAAAACAATAAAAAAAATTAGAATTACGGTATATCAAATAACGTGGGATGTAACTTTGTGCTTAATAAATGTGTTAGAAAAGTCGCCTAACACTTAAGCATATAGAAAGGAATATCAAAAAAACAAAAAGGGGGGAAGAAATAAAATATGAACTCAATCATTGACTAGCTAAAAAGGTGATAGAGATAATTAGCAATTCTTTAGAAAAAAAATGATAAACTCTTGTTAGTCTTAAAGAGATAAAGGAGTACCCATAACCATAAATTAATTTTGTCAGAAATGAAAGGTATTACGCTAGAGCCTGTAGATAGAAAATGTAATAAGCATATATTTTGAACAGTTTCATACTATGTATTTGATGGCTGTATGTCATGGTCAACTTCTTTAAAAATTTGTTAATCCATTTGATGTAAAAAGATACGAAAAGTTTGGATAGCCCTATATCAGTTAAAGAAATTGAATTCATAATAAAAAGAACTTCCCCATAGAGAAAACTCAAGAGTTCAGGTGGTTTTTAGTGGTAAACATTTGAACAAGAAATAGCATCACTTTTACAGAAATTCAAGTAAAAGTTATAAGGTCTGCATAACACTGGTATCAATGGCACCAAAGAAAGAAAATTTATAGATTATGTATTATGAACATAGAGGAAAAAATTTTTCAAAAATTAATGCCGTTCACTGCATTAACAAAAGAGAAAAACCATAGGGTCACCTCATTTACTCTAAAACCTTTTACAAATCTCCTCATCCATTCATGGCAAAAAATTCCAGCAAACTAGAAATGTATAAAGACTAACCTCAGTGTCACAAAATATATTAAGAAAAGCTGACAGTTACTGTTTTCTTTACGATTAATAATAGGACAATGATGTCCATTCTTGTGTGTGTTCATGGACTTAGTGCAGAGCCTGGAAAACATTACATAAAAAGCATGAAGATCTGAAAGAACCCAACTCATGCTTTTTTCTGCATGCCATAATTACTTAGTAAGAATCTTTAAAAAAAAGCCACTGAAGCAAATGAGTCAGTTTAGTGAAAGTGTGCTTTATGGATTCAATGTATAAAAATCATGGCTTTTTTGTAAGTATTAACAGCAAACTAATGGACGTAATGTTAAGAAAATTCTATGAATAATAGTTATCAATAAAATATCTAGAAGTACTTTAAAGACACAAGATCTCAAATGTTTTAAAACCTTGAAAAAATTTAAAGAAGATTAAACCAATGAAAAGAGTTCTGCTTCTCATATAGTCAGCGTGTTTTGTTACCAGACACTCCTCAGGTAACAGGTACAAACTGCACTTTATTTTGGAGCGTAATGGAGAATTTTTATAATTCAAAAATGGGTATGTCTTGGAGGGCCTTTTGTACTTGGATGATGGAATTGCATGGGATGAATTTTCCTAATAGCTTTATTCATGTTGATTATACAGGGTAACTAAAAATTTCAATATAAAGTCTAGTGCTTTTTCTGG
This sequence comes from Galemys pyrenaicus, assembly GCA_019455555.1. Taxonomy (NCBI): domain Eukaryota; kingdom Metazoa; phylum Chordata; class Mammalia; order Eulipotyphla; family Talpidae; genus Galemys; species Galemys pyrenaicus. Next base: position 87,077 of record JAGFMF010012290.1, on the reverse strand, counting down.
TCTGAAGAAACAGTGGTCAGAGTTTGGTACATCTGCTGAAGAGATAAGGGAGAATCCATGAAGGAAGATCTATGCAGGAGAGCCCCAGATTCTGCTTATAAACTTGTTGGAAATTACTGGACTGACTGACTTGCTAATGTCAAAAACTTACTTGTTCAAAGAGTTTGCAGTTTGAATGCAGGCAAGTTGATTACCTGATCAACATTTGTTGGCGGAATATAACTGAATCTAGCATCTTCATCACATTAACAATGTCTGATAGTCAACATTTGAAGAAAGAGATGTGACCCTTTCTCAAGAGAAGACCCATGGAGAACAACCCTGAGATTATCTACATATTAAAATTACCATACAATAAATTGACATATATATCCTGTTTGTGAACTGACACACTTAATACTAGTGAGAAATTAGTTATCTCCCAATTTGCTCCAAATCAATCCCAATCAAATCCTATATATTATATAAATTTTATAGAAATGTACAAAATGGCCCTAAAATTTACATGCATATCTGTAGGACCTAGAATAACAAAGCAGTCTTATAAAAGAATAAAAATAGTAGACTAAAATTATCTGACTTCAAGACTTTCCATTAAACCATAGTAAGCAGTACGTGAGTCTTGTATAAAAACAAATGAGTGAGTAAAAGCAGAGAACACCGAAATGGATAGTTGTATAGTTAATGGATTTTTGACAGAGGTGCCAAAGCAATCAGGTAGGAATAGGGAAGTTTTTAACCAATAATCTGTAGTAATGAGATATCCACATGGAAGAATGTACTGTTTTACCCCTACCTCACATCTTCAAAAAAAATTAAATCTAGGTGGACCATAGTTAAAATCTAAAAACTAAAACTATAAAGCCTGTATAGGGGAAATGTATTTGTGACTTTGGCATTAAGATTTTTTAAATAGACGTAAAAGTATCTGTCTCATCAGAAGACATTGTTAAGAAATGAATAAACAAATGAGTAGAAGGAAATATTTCTGACAAGAGGATTTTATGAAGAATTTATAAAAAGTTTATAATTTAGCAGTAAAAGGCAAATGGCTCAAACTTTTAAATATTTGGATACTTCACAAAAAGAATACAGAGGACTAGTAAGCAAATAGAAAAGTGTACAATATCATCAGGGAAATACAGATTGAAACTCCAGTGAAAGACCACTGTACAACCACCAGAACAGCTGTAATTAAACAAGGTGACCACATTGAGGCTGTGGAATAACCAGGAACTCTCAAATATTGAGGGAGTGAATATAAAATCGTACTTTCCACTCTGGCCGAAATATTGACAGTTGTTATAAAATTCAATATACATCTATCCAGTGACAAGCATTTCACTTTCAACATCATTATCCAAGAGAAATGAAAGCGTATGTTCACAAAAGACATGAATTTACTTCAGTGTTCATTGCATCTTTGTTCATAATTATCAAAATCTGGCAACAGGTCAGGTGTCTATCAATAAAAGAATGGCTAAACAAATTGTGGTTTGTTTATGTAATGGAGAACAGTACTAAAAAGAATGGATTACTGCCATATAATTGAATTTCAAAAATGTTATGCTGAAAAATAGCCACATATAGAAGACTACTGCATGATTCCAAAGTTCTAGAAGATCTTGCGCATGTTTTTTTGTTTGTTTTTTTTTTAAAGCTCAGTGATAGCCGCTGGGGGTGGAGAAGTGATGGCAGAAATCAATCGAAAAGAGGGGCATCAGGGACTTCTGGATTCTGGATGATCTTGGCAGGGTTGAATTTCACGATTTAGACATTTTATTAAGTCACAAAATGTTATATTGTTAAGGCTTGCTTCGCCTAGGTAAATTTTACCTCAAACCAGTGAATTATGAAGTCTGTAGTTTAATAATACATGCTTTAGTATCTAGAGGTAAAATATCTGCCACTTAATTTTTAATGCTTTACAAACAAGATGACTTAATAGAGGGGTGACAGTAGAGCATGACTTATCAATAAATTCTTCATTGGCATTTTCCAGGGAATGGATTTGCAATGCTGGATGGTAAATAATTTGGGTAGGTGCTGGACTCTCGGGGTAGTTGTTATTTGTTTGGGCCTAGACTTGGGATGATTTAGGACAGGAGGAGAATTAACTTGGTAAGAGAAAGTTTGGTAAAAATGGGGATATGGACTTGGATTGACTTTTTCCTTTTATATATCAAAAAATGTGCTGTCAAAGGTGTCTTTCACTATCTGTAGGAATTTTCTAGCCCTGGCAGAAGCTGTCTCTAAGATTAAGGCCCTAGCTTAGATGCCAGAACATCAAGGATACAGAAAATAGGAAAACAAAGTCAGTACGTACATACTTGTATAAAAGTTTGAAACCACTGATTTAGACAGTCATTATGTAGACATGTACCCTGAAAAATGTAGGCTTTTAAGCCTAAAGTGGATATAAATCTTAGCTTTTATTTTAGTATCTCTAGCCTTTTGAGTTATTTAACTACATACATTTATTTCTCTATTTGAAAATAATGGTAATATTAATTCACCTTATAGGATTGATAGGAATATAAACTAGATAATACTTGTAAAGCACTTTGAATAGTGCCAGGTACACAGTAAATACTTAAAATAAGTGTTGGCAATTTTGGGGTAAATTTCCTGTCGCTAGTGAAAATGTTTTATTGTATTTGCTGACTTGTTAAGGACAAGGTTATGCCTGAAGCTTTCTTCATGGAGGGAAGGTATAAAACCATCTGTAGGAATGCATTTTCTTATTTTCTATGTCCCATCTCTCAGCCATATAGTGGCGAAGTACACAGATGTAATATGTATAATTATGGAGATGTTCTTTTTTTACTAAAATGATCAGTTCTGGATTCCTGAGTTATATATTACATGGTATGTATCTAGTTATGTATAGAAACATAATTTAGTATATACATGCTAATCAAAAAACCAATTTAAACTAAATTGTATTGCTGACAAAAATTCAAACTAATATTAATTGAACAAATTTTGCTATTTTTTTGCTAATACCAAGTTTCTGTCTCCATTGTGACACTGTTGCTGCCCTAACTTCGGTTCTTTTAAGGTCAGTGTAATACAATGTGCCCTGTGGTGTTAGTCTTCTACCAGTTTTCTCTAAAACTACTATGAAACATAATTTATATAACTCACCATATTACTTGGCTTTTTTTTTTGGTGTGATGTCAACATCAACTGTTAAGTCGGTCTTGCTGCTAAGTTGGTTGTAACAAATGCAAGTTGACACTAAGAATGAAATGGTTGGAGAATGGTGTTTATCCAGGTGATCTAGGACATTTGTGTAGAAGATCTATGTAAGTTAATATTCATTCAGAATAAGAGTGTAGCTTAAAAAATTATTGTAGAAACTAGACCCTTGACTGTACTATAGTTAAGGTCCCCAGGGAGCCCTAGGTTTTAGTTAAAGAATAGCTGGTATATATAGGTGTTATTAAAGAGAGAGCTTTTGGTAGAATGGAAAGAATTGTTTGACAAGATGTGACCCTACCACTATTAGGTGTATGACTATGATGTATTACTGTTATAAGGTTCTTTTCTGCAAATATAAAGTGTTGTAATATATATCTTGCTAGTTATTGTGAGATGTACAATTTATTTAAAGTCTCATTCATTGCCTGATATGTAACAGCAACTTATAATGTCAGTTGTTAGGACATCTTTCATTGATTCTGATATCCACAGCTTTTTACTTTGCCGTGTATCCTATAAATAACATTGGAACAAATTTTTCCGTTTATGTGTAACACAAAGTAATGTATTTTAAAGTAGATGACAGTTTAGATTTCTTAACATAAGGAATATGTAAGACCTTTTATATAGTTAGGATCAGTCCTACTTCTCTAACATTTGTTTCTTTTAATATATTAGAAACTGGCCATCCTTTCACTTAAAACTTGTCACTTCTTATTTACAAACTTGGGAACCTGAGGGATCTATTTTCCGCCAATGTTATTTAAAGTATTGATGTGATATGGATGTAAATCTACCCCCGTGCTCTTCATTTCCTATTAGTATTTTTTGTTTTTCTCTTTTCTTTTGGGATTTTTTTTAGTATTCCATCTTCATTTTCTATATACTTTTTAGCTATATCTCTTTGCCTTTTGGAAGGGAGAGGATTTCTTTCTAGATGCTTCCTTACCTTTGCAACAGTATCTTTTATTTCATGCAATTATATAAATTACACATTCTTTTAGTTATAATTTTCGGTATAATTTGTCATCACCCTTTGATACATATTGAAATAATATCCTCTTTTGCACTTAATTTCTGATTCTCTTCATTTTTGTCTGTGATTTAGTTTTCACAGAGAACTTTCCTTTAACATTTCTTTGTGCAAAATCTATTAGAAGTGAATTCTTGCAGTTTTTGTTCATCAGAATAGGTCTTATTTTGACTTTATAGTGGATATTTTTGTTGGTTGTAGATTTTAGGTTGGGAAGTTTTTCCCTTTGAACTCTAAAGATGACTCACCGTCTTCTGGTTTCTATTGCTTCCATAAATGCAGGAAGTAGATGAGATATTGCTATTCATGTGTTTCCTCTACCGTGTATCAATTGTTCTAACTGCTATCAAAGATACACAAAGCTGGGCATTGGTTAAAGGTGGAAAAATTAGTTTTTATTAAATAACTACTGCAGTAGGGGAAAGGTCTGATCTCAATTCCAGTTTGCACAAAGATGACTAGAGGACAAAGGAGATGGGGAGATGGGGAGAATCCAGCATGGGCTCAATGCAGAGTCAGGGAAGTGAAAAGTTACCCAAAAAGTAGGTCAGTATCTATGATCAGGCCATTTGAATCTGCTAAAAGGCATTTATCAAATTAGATTCTGCCTTTCCTTTGAGGGGTAGAGTGGAAGACAAGCCCTATCATTCCTCACAATTGATTACATTTCAAAGGAATGACTTTCAAGTCCTTGAGAAAGAGTTCTGAGTTGTAGGAGACACTTACTACTTGTCAGCAAGAGGGAGAGTAATGATGTAAATTATAAGGTTTCTAAATAAAAGTTCTAAAAAAGAGGTTGTCAGTGGCTTCTGGACAGGTGTTGGCAGAAACAAATGGTAAATTCTTTGGGCAGACATGAGCTTTTCCAGACAAGAGCTTTAAAGGATCTGGATCACACAAGGGACTGTGCCTTTGACTGCAATAAGTTGTACTAGAGTTTGGTCAAGACTCTTAGTGCAGAGATTTAGATGGAGTCCTTAGTGCCAAGGGTGTTTGTAGTTCTTATTACCATTTTGAAGATTTTCTGTTCATATTTTGTTTTTAGCACTTTGACAGTGATGTGTCTGGCTATGTTTTATTTGTATATAAGTTAAACTTAATATTGGTTGAGTTTTTTGGATGGTGTAAGTTGAGAATGTTGATAATGTTTTAGTCATTATTTCAAATATTTTTTTCTTAGCCTGGCTTCCTCTCCCTTTCTAAGACACATATCTACTGATGCCATTTTGTTTTGTCTTTTTTAATTTCAGTTCATCTGATTTGATCATTTCTGTTGATTTGTCTTCACATTTACTGATTCTGCCATTTTCTCCAGCCATTAGTGTTTTTTTTTTAATTTCTGACTCTTAATTTTTAGTTTTAAATTTTCCTTTTGATTCCTTTTTATAGTTACTCAGCTGAGATTCCCATCTGTTCATTGTCCACGAACATATTCATAATAGTTACTTTAAAAATTTCTTCTAGTTCATTTTTGGGTTGGTGTCTTTTTCCACTGGATGTTTGTTCTTTTGATGGGGTGTAGTATTTTCCCGGTTTATTCATATTTTTAGTAGATTGTGGTTTTATACTGTTTTGGGGGAAACGTATAGACTCTAAATTCTATTCCTCTGTAGAATGTTGATTTTTTTATTCTAGCATATAGTTTTGGGTGGCCTCAAAGTCCAAACTATTTACCTCTGATATAAACAGCTGCTATTTCAGCTTACTCCCTTTGAACTTCCAAAGGTCTTGTTTACAGAACACTGCATAGTCTCTTATATGTGATCAGTCAAGGATTTAGGCAGTTCACACTTAAGTTTCAATGGTTTTGTTCCCTTGGAGATCTTTACAGGCTTTCCCTTCTTTTTCCAGCCTCTCTGGGAGCACAAATTCATCCTCTGATTCTGCAGGTCAGTAAAGCTGCAGTTTTCTGCATTAGGTCTAATTGCCCTCCCTGTGGGTGCCCTTGGGTACAGTGTCACATAAACATAATTCTCATCTAGTGTGCTTTCTCTTCTTAATCAAAGCTTACTTTCCTTCAGTTTTATTTTGAGGGAGGGGGTCTCTTCACTGTTTTCCAGTAGTTTAATTTTATTGTGTTTTGTTCAGAAGTTATTTTTATCCCAAGGAACGTTGGCCTAATGAGGCTACTTAACTAGTACACACTCTGTTCTGTTTTGTGTATTCTTTTGCTTAATTGCACACTGTTTCTAATAATTGAATATTGATAGTGTTTCAGAATCTGGTAAGACCAGTTTCTTTTTCTCTTATTGTCTATTTCTTTTACTGATCAGTCATGTTTATTTTCCTATGTATTATTTGGAATAATTTTGTCTGAATCTTAAAATACCTTTTTCATTTTTATTGAGCTAGCATCAGAAATATAATTTAGCAGAATTCATATTGCTATAGTTTTTCCTTCCTGTTAAATTTTGTATTTTATATGTTTAAATGATTTCTTTGCTCATTTCAACACAGTTGTAATTACTTTATTCTAGGTGCTTTGTATATTTTGTTATAAATTAGATTCTTTTTAAAAAGATTTTTTTCTTATAAAACAAACATTTTTGCCTAGAAGCAAACTTAATATTTTAAAGTGAACCTTCTAATTTTGTGAGGTCCTATAATGAGTGCTAGAACTGAGGTTTCAGTATACTCCATGCTGGCAACTGAGAAGTAACTGAATTAGTGTTGGCATCTCAGTCTTTTAACTTTAGATTGGTTACCTGTTCTTATAACCACTGCTTTTATTCCCTGGTTAATTTCAAGGCTTGAAAACAGCCCAACTTAATAAGTTCTTCATGACTGCTTTTAGTTTCTGGTTCTTCTGTCAGTCCCAGTGTTACTTGAGTGATATCTTCATCCTAGTTACAAAAGAACAGAATAGCCTCTTGATCTACTCTTGTTAACCATTTTCCTACAGTTAATTTCAAAGGAGGGAAAGTTGTTACTATTCTTCTGAGGTCCAAATTAAGATTCTTGACTCTAGATTTTTGTTGATGCTGTTATGATTTAAACTATCTGGTGCTTTTTGCTTCCAGTGATAGTTGATAAGTATCTTAAATAAAAGAACCATTTATTCACAGCTTTTTAATCAGCACCTATTTGGGAAAAAAGGAAGTTTCTTGACTTTGTAGTTTGGGAAGTGAAAGAAATTTCTACAACTTAGAAAAAGCAGGAGAATCTGTAAAATATCTCAAGGTGTTAGAAAATATCTGAAAATAAATTTTTTAAAACTATCCAGGCTTTAGTTACAGCATTAGTCCCAAGCATTGCATGAAATGTTAATGCAGTCTAGGGACTGTGCAAGAGGCCCTGCGCCTCTGAAACCCAAGAGCAGCCCATATGATTGGATCTTGCCCAGCCACAGGAAGATGACTGCCTGTTCACCATTGCCTAACCTTGAAGTGTTGATTTAGTTTATTCCCTGGCAATCTGCAAATCTGGGATTTAATCTACTGTTTGATTTTATTTTCAAAAGTTGTTTTGAAATGTTCCTCCTCCTTGAAATTTTGATGATTTTGTAATATGTGAAAAATTAGAGTTTCAGAAATTACCTTTGACTCTAATTTTAAAAGTGCAAGTTAGGACTTAAGAAACCTTGGTTGTCAAGAGTTCCATTCTAGATTTCCTTTCCAACTCTCTTCCCTTCTTTCATGGATTGGAAGTTACTTTGAAATGAAGTATAGTGGCAGGTTAAAGAGGGAGAATTAATTGTCTCTAGTCTGCCCATGTTCTGTAAAGACACATTGAAGAAAAATGGTTTTTTTGTTCTGTGTGTTTTAGGTATACTGATTTGGTAAAACGAGATAAATCGCATTTTTCGTATTCTCTCTTTCAAGATTTTGGAGCTTCTATATATTTTTTTGGTATTGAACAGCAGTATCTTAAAACTTTTAAGGTGTTCTGCTATAATGGAATAGCATCAAAATCCACTTTATTGTTCTTTGTACTAATAAGAGAACATTTTTAGTTAAACTTTATATGTAAATGCCTCAACCAAATAACCTGCAAATCTTAATTGTGGATATGTGTCTGTTTTAATTGATTTTTTTGTATATTGAAAATACCGTTGACACCTACTTTTAGATTTTTTTTTTTAAAAACTGGATTATAACATGAAGCACTGTTAGGCTAATGGAATGGGTATTGGATCATTTGTTGTAAGGAGAAGAAATTGGAAAGGACCTTATAGGTATGAGTTCATTAAGCTAGAGAACATTGGTGTTCACATTTTAAAAACATAATCATAACTTATCTGGAGTCACATATTCCATTTTATTGGCTTCCTTCATATAGAAAATATAGAAACCAGTAGCTAATGCCTGTGAAAAAAGGAAGGTGTATATTTTCTGGGTGAAGGAAGTATTCTGTACATTTTCCATGTTTTACATCATGGTATTTTGAATAACCATGCTTCCATGTTCACATCAATTTTTGTTTTTCAATTTATGCACAGCACTTGCTCTGAAATTTGGGGACTGAGTACACCAAATACGATAGATCAGTGGGATACAACAGGCCTTTACAACTTCTCTGAACAAACCAGGTGAATATTCTGCCCTCTATCAAATCCTAGAGATCTTGTGGGAGGGGGGTTGTTTTGGAAGACCTATAGTGGGTTGCTTACTATAATTTTGCCTCGGTTGTTTCCTTAGTGTAAAATAAGGCATGGCATTTAAAACCTGCTTGCCAGTATTAAAAGTATATTAAATGTTTCAACTGATGTTTTAAGCAATGAAATTGAGTCTTTTTTAAATTATTGCATCCCCTAAAAAATAGAAACTTTGATAGTTATATTCTCATTTTAAATCGAGATTACATTATAACCTATTGTTGGCCTAATTTTTAAGTAGATACATAACCAATTTTTGCTAAATTTCTTGCTGTCATTTAAATCTCATCTTGATACTAATTAATACATATTTACTTAATCCTTGTATCACAAGTAACACTAGGCTAACTGGTTTTCATGTTATCTTTTGTTTTTAATCACTTTATTCTCTTCTTTTGGCATTTGTCCATTTCATCTCATCATATTCATCACCATCTGCATTTATGTGTGAGCTGTAGAAATATACCTTAGGATTCCAAACAACCGCAACTGGGTAATGAGTTACATTAGTTTGAGTAAATTACTTTTACATCATTGTTGGTATTTATCATTCTTCACACTAGTTCCTTTTTTTGAGAGCTCAGTCACCTGTGGAATTAATGTTCTTAAAAGCATCCTTAAATAAGATGACTTATTAAAGATAAAAGTTGAAAAAAAGTTTTTCAAGTATAACCATGATACTTTTTTAAAAAAAAAAAAATCAGTTTTTTTCCAATTGGTTAGCCATTCATTGACATTGAGTCATTTATGTAGCATATTTACAAGAAACATCTACTAGTGCTTCTGCTTACTTTTATATCAGATCCATTAAATGGTGCATTTTCTTCTTTGTACTCACTAAAACTAACTGTCTGTCATTCCTTTCTTTCTGCTCTTGTTGTACTAATTTTAGCTAAATTGACTACCCTGTTTTTTTAAGTTCCTACCTTTTTTTCCCCCCTTGCTTTCCAATAGATCTCTTGATGGTCGTCTTCAGGTATCTCATCGAAAAGGACTACCACATGTTATATATTGCCGATTATGGCGCTGGCCTGACCTTCACAGTCATCATGAACTCAAAGCAATTGAAAACTGCGAATATGCTTTTAATCTTAAAAAGGATGAAGTTTGTGTTAACCCTTACCACTACCAGAGAGTTGAAACACCAGGTAGGAAAATGAGATTTTTCTGCCCTCTAGTTTTAAATTAAATGTTTGAACTTAACATGTATTACACTCAATTGACCCAGGAAAATTTGGGCAAAAAACTAATAAATTACCCTAAATTCTGTATATTGTTTGATGATTTTAAAAATACTCTTTTTTTTTTTTAATTTTCAAATAGTTCATGGAAGATTATATTTCAGAGGGGAGATATGTCAGTTTCGTGGGCCAACATCTTCAGAGTATATATACAATTTTAATCTTGATTCATCATCTACTTAGAACTAAACTGATAAATCCATCTGCTGCATTAACTGTTTTCAGTCATTTTGCTTAAATTCCCTAAATCCAATTTTACAAATTTTTCTGCAACTTTTTCCAATAGGGATTTATGAACGTCTTTGGTAATATAATATTATAAGGATCACCTTATTCCCGAAAATACCAGATAAATTAGGACTTTGAAATTTTGATTGTGGACTACCTAGTAAGTTAAAATCATAGATTTGTAAGTTTCTTGATAACTACTGTATTGACAAGTAGGTGTACTCTACATTCTACACTGAGGCAGGCCACTTTTTCTTTGCTTGTAAAATCTTTTAATAAATGTCCTCCCAACTTACCCCATGTTCCTTGCCATTAACTTGGATTTCTCTCACTCTTTTAGTTCTGCCTCCGGTATTAGTGCCGCGACACACTGAGATCCTAACAGAACTACCACCTCTGGATGATTATACCCACTCCATTCCAGAAAACACTAATTTCCCAGCAGGAATTGAGCCACAGAGTAATTACATCCCAGGTATTTTTGCCTTCTGAAGCTTCTAAAATTTGGGATAGATGCAAATTTTTTCATAAACATCAGCAAATTGTGATTTGACTTTGAAAAAAAAAATGCTTCTGAAGTTTGAATAAAATAATCTGATTTGTTACGTGATTGTTTTGTGAAATATGTTAGCCCAGTTCTTTAAACAATTTTGTGTGGAGGAAAATTTCACTTTATGTCATTTTTGTTTGCTGTTGCTTTAATCAGAGTACTGTGAGAAGCAGAACAAAAAAAATCTTAGCAAATTTATCCAAGTTGTTGAAGCTAAGGGAGATGCAGGTATAAGTTAAATAAATGGTACAGGAAGAAAGTATTCCTGAGACAAACATGTGAAAATTAACCAGTAATCACGTTTATAGATAGCATGATAATGTTTAAGAGTAATGTAACATTTCCATAGAAGATGCAAACTTAATTCTGTAGAGGTAACTGGAAATCAAAAAACCTATTTTTGTTCTTTGCATTTGGGCCTCAGTAACTCCTACTGAAAAATAAATGGATTGAACTATATGGTTCTCAAATTCTGCTGTACGGTCATGATCTAGTACTATTCAGTGATGTGACAACTAGTTACACTTTTAGTTTTCACTATTTTTTAGGAGGGAAATAAGTATTTTCTTACTCTGTTTCTTTTTTTCCTTGAAGAGACAAAAGTTTCATTATCAGGATGAGGCTTAACTTTTACATTGGACTTTTATAGTTTCTCAGTTTTTTCCTCTTTTTGTAATACTCCTCTATTTCATTCTGCATCTGAAAACATAAGGAATTTAGCTTTTCAGGTACTTTTAAGACAAAGTTCAATGTGTTTCATGAATATAAGGCTTATTCATGGAAGACAATTTTCAAAACAAGGATATTTAAAATAATTTTGTTGATTGTTTTAATGTGCATTTCTTTGATTCCTGTTTTAAAAGAGGATTTAATACTGCTTTTTAGTTTGCTAGAAAGCAAACTTTTTGAGAAGTTAGGAGGAAAGTGCATAGAGGAAGGTGAAGTATGAGGGTTGAATTGAGGTTAAACGCGAGACTAGTAACATTTACTTCCTAGGGAGAAGAATTTGCCTGAAAGTAGAGTTGTTACATGTGTATAGTGTAAAGAGGGGGTGGAGGGTATTTTAAGTCTTTGATGTGGAATTAGTATTATTCAACAATACTAGGAAACTGAGTTAAGTATAAGCAACTGTCTTATAAGACTGCCTACCCAGTAATTATTTAGAAAGATCATAATCAGAATGTTTAGGGCCTTCACTTTTGGAAATGTTTGGGCTTATTTTCCTCTCCTTTATTTGTTTTGATTTGGGCGCTTTACAAAGCAGAAAATCAAAAGTGAATTTCCTATTTGCCTTTCTGGGCAATGGGGTTTTACTCAGCTGTTAACTGACAGCAAAGTCTAAGGGTTCACTTTTTATTCCAGCTCAAAAGACTGGAATTTTAACACTTTCTCTAAGAAGTTAATAGTTTATTATTATTTTATAGATAAATAATGGGAAAATAGTAGGATAAAGTATTTAACAATTGCTATCTCTTTCTGTTTAGATGTTTGAGACGTGGATGGTTAAGCTAAAAAAACTTAGCTTTATCTTTAAACTAGTGCATAATAATATGTATTTTCCTGTTATTTAGTTTATGAAGATGTTTTATTCTCAGAATTTTATTAAAAAGTTTTGGATACTTATTCTTAAGTTAAAGTTTGTTATTTAAGAGTTAATGTTTATAAGTTAACTTACTGATGGGAAATTGTAAAACGTTAGAAAAGGAGACATTTAACCCACATCTCTTTCCCTTATTTGACAGTTACACATTATTTTAACGTATGTGTCTATATTACCATGAACTGCTTTAAAATGTCCAACAGTGTAAAATTAAAACCATTGATAAAATTTAAACTTATTTTCCTCCTTGAAAATACAATTGGTAAGATTGTATCAGTGTTTTTATTTTATATGAAACTTATTGTGCTCTTCAGATATCTTTTGAATGTAAACATTTTGTTTATAAGACATTGAAATGACACATTCTGAGCTTGGGGGTTTTTGGGGGGAGCATTTTGCCTCTGTTTTGTATAGTAGTTTGTACTTTAATTTTTACTTCAAATACTCAGGATTACTGACCAGAAGTACCTGGAAAAGAAGATTTTTTTTTAAGTAGAATTCAAGCTAGACCAGTTCCAAAACATACCACCCTATCTTTTGCACTGTAGAATCTAGTGTAAGATGTAAGCCTGTGTTACTTGTAATCCAAAGTATTGTGTATGTTAATGTGTGTGTGCATGTGCACATTGTACTTTTAATTGATCTATGATGGTCATTAGTTTAAAAAAAATAGTTGTAGATACTAATGTCTTTAAAATATACTGATTCAGAACTGAGGCATGTTTGAAGTTATATTTTTGGCTCTTGCCCCAGAAAAATATACATATGAGAATGAGCCAGATATGTAAATAATAGCTAAGAAAATATGCCCAGAGAATTTGATTGAATTACAAGTAGACTTTAAGGATTCACATTTAAGATTTAGATCAGAACCAGAATCATAAGCCCTCAGTATCAAATAATACTTTTCATAATGTTATATAACATTCATATTTATTATTTGGAGTGATTGGTTATCTCTGGTTTCTGAGAGAAAAGGTTTAATTGCAAATGTATTTGATTTGTTCTAACTTCTGTAGAAACGCCGCCTCCTGGATATATCAGTGAAGATGGAGAAACAAATGATCAACAGTTGAACCAAAGTATGGATACAGGTAAAAATTGTCTTTCACTACTTCTCAGTAATTTACATACATTTTACCTTGTTTGAACATCATAGGATTTATCCATAACTTAAATTTATCAATAGGTAGGGACATATACTGAACAAATAATCTTCTACTTTGATTTAATCATATTTGAACTATCAAAGGGAAGGCTCTGTTAATGAAAGATTAACACATGCTACTCTACAGAATAATTGTTAGAATTTTCTATTGTTATGGCAAAGAAAATTTTAGAATACTCAGAAACGTTTCTTTTTAGTTATTCTGTGCTTGTGTTTAAAGTTTTAGTTATCTTATGAAAAAATGTCATTGTGATAAAAGATCATAATTATCTCAATAATAGATTCTCTAAAGAATTTTGAAGTGATGGATGGGATCAGATTTTCAGCACTCCTTTAATTTAGTGAGTTCTGAATGATAATGGGTTGTTATACAAAATACCTTTACCTTAATTCAATTAATTTCCACTGTTTAGCTATCAACTCCAAACACAATGGAGAAAATTTTTGAAATAATCTTTTATCTATTATTCACTTCAAAACTCTAAAACAGTTATTATATAAAAAATGTATAACCTACCAGAAATAATCCTTTTCTAGTGAAGACTGCTGTGATGTCATTGTAATTCTCCATTTTGATCAATTCCATTCTCTCTGTGTCTTAAGGATTGGACATTTATTAATATCATAACCTAAAAAATAATGCCAACAACCTTTCTATATAATTTATACTAAAGTTTGCAGTTATGATCATCTAAGTTATTTTTAAACGAATTAACATTGGCAGGGCCTGGAGGACGTGGGTAGCAGACAGCTTTTACAGTAGCAATTCTAGTGTTTAAATCCTTCCATTATTTAGACTTCAGATAAAGAAGCTTCTCCCATTGCGAATCATGCTTATAGCTGTTCAGAGTAGTACAGTAGATAATGAAAAAAGGTAGATGATCACTGGAAGTAATATACGCGTCTTAATGTAGACGTTTTACTACAGGTAGTATTTGGTTTTCCAGATATACCTTTTAACACATCTGTGTATTGAAGAACTGTAGTCCTTAATAAACCAAGTTTCTTTTGCCCATGATGGACAGCTATACTATGATGTTTAAAAACAGATGTTATGGAAAGATGCTCAACATCATTAGTCATCAGGGAAATGCAAATCAAAACTACAATGATATACTACTTCACACTTACTAGAATGGCTATAATCAAAAATGAAAGACAGTAACAAGTGTTAACGCAGATATGGAGAAATTGGAGTCTTCATATGTTGCTGGTAGAAATGTAAAATAGTTTGGTTGCTTTAAAAGCTTGCACTTCCTCATAAAGTTAAATAGTATGATCCAACAATTTCATTCCTTAGGTGTATTATACCAAGAAAATTAAAAGCAGCTCCACACTAAACTTGTAATGTTTATGTAAACATTATTCAGAGTAGGTTTTTTTTTTTAAGATTTATTTATTTATGCATACAAGAACTGGGCCAGAGATGTGGGGGTGGTGTGAGGATTCACCAGAGACAGAATGGGGAGCAGAACAGGCAGATGGACTGAAATACACTGCTGAGGGGAGCAGTAGGCGAGGCCGGAGAGATCTGTTGTACCATGTGGGTCTCCTCCCTGGCCAGCAGCAGGGATTGAACTCGTGCTGCAGTGGCTACGCTTTGCTTCATAGTGCATTGCTTAACCCACAGTGCCACCAGGGAGGCCCATATTCAGAGTAGTTTCAATGTGGAAATAATCCACATATCCATCACATCCTCAGTGATTATATGAGGTATAATCATAGATAGGAATGTTATTCAGCCATATAAAGGGATGAAATACCAAAACATGCTATAATGTGAATGAATTTGAAAACATTAAGGGAAAAAGCCAGATACAAAAGGTCACAAGGATTGTAATTAGTGCTCAAATGCCTACCTAGACACTGGTAACAGCTAAACCATGTTGTGTTGTTATGCAATACCCATTTAGAATTATTATATACTTCTGATAAATTTTCGGCCAGTCAGCAAAAATGAATTGAATGTTTTGGGGCTACATTTGAACCTGATCTGTTTTTTCTAAATTTGTTTCAGTGTGGAAATGTTATTAACATTTCAAAATGATCTTATCTGTACCCTCCCTAATGTGAAAGACATTAAAAATTTTTAATCTTTCATACCCTTCAGATATAGGAAGAGTTAATATTTCTTAAAAGGGTAATATGATGAAATACAAAACAAAATGAAGACATGTATGAACAAGTACCTGTTAACTTTTTACTTTCTTTTCTTCCCCCGGCCTGTTCTTTTCCCTTTGAAGCCTTGCGGGCATTATAAGAAACTTAAAAATTTGCTTATGTTCCAAATTTTTCTTCTTGTTAGATGATCACATGTTACACTTAGACAGCTTTTCTTAATGAAATGCATATAATCAAGATGTTAGGGTCATACTTGGCTAGATTACCTGTGTCTGAATTGTTCTTCTGTATACTAGCTGGTAACAGTTTCCCTATCTGTAAGATTAAGATAATACCTTACTCATATGGTTGTTAATGGAATCAACATTTGCAAAACAAAGTGTTTCTCACTCATAATAAGTACTATATGAGTGCATTGAGAGAAATATATAAGGGCTTTATTGGTATTTTGAACTAATTTTTGAGTGTTAAATTTTTCAGCTATATTTGTTTCTTCATTTCATTTCTATTATTTTTCCATGTACTTTGTATTTAATTTGCTTTTCTTTTAACCTCCTGTTTAGTATATTTAGATAGTTGATTCTTTTTTTAATGTAAGTACTTTTTGAAACTATAAGTGTCCCTCTAACTCTTATTTTAGCTCTGTATCACAAATTTCAACATGTTGTTTTCATTATTATCATCAGTGTGTTTTCTAATTCCTCTTGCATATTTCTTTAATCTGAATATTTAGAAGTTTGCTTGTTTATAAATAAATATGGGGATTTTTCTGGAACCTTTATTAATTTCTAACTTAATAACGTGCAATTTCAGTTCTTTGAAATTTACTAAAAGTTATTTTATACCATAATATGTGGCTTATTTATCTTGATGATATTTCGGCATATTGTTGAAAAGAATATCTATTCTGCAGTGGTAGTTTTCTTTGTCATTTAAGTCAGAATGGTTTGTGGTCTTAATCCTCTCATGTTTTTCTGTTCTGTCGATTATGGAGTGGAGTGTTAAAATTTCCAATTCTGATTTTGGATTTGTTTTTTTCTCCCTTCAGTCCTATCAGGTTTTGCTTTATGTACTTTGGATCTCTGTTATTATGCAATACCCATTTAGAATTATATCCTTCTGATAAATTGCCCCTTAAAAATGTTTCTCGTGTTATATCACTATATCATATTTCAGCGGTTGCATAGCAAATTATTTCATCTTTTTATTTTCACTCTAGCTTCATCTTTAAATTTAGGGTGTTTCTTTTGTGAACAGCCTTTTGTCTTAATCTAATAGTCATTGTATTTTAATTGGGATATTTAGTTCATTTATATGGAACATAATTATTGATAAACTGGTTTGGTTACTATTTTGTTGTTTCTAGTCCATCTGACTCATCTGAATTTGTTTCTCTCTTCCTGATGTTTCTGCCTTCTTTTAAACAAATGTATTTATTTGAATTTGAATTCAAATTTGAATCTTTTCTTTCTGTTCTCTTGACTTTTTAGTAATACCACTTTTAATATTATTTTCCCAGTGGTTAATTTTAGTGATTACAAATCACTAAACTACCACCTTCTGTTTGGGAAATTACTCACTGTAATATTTTACAACTTAATGTAAAATATAAGAACTTACAGTTTACATTTATAACACTTAAATACTATTTACCCATCTCCATTGTTTGTATTGTTGTATATGTTTTACTTGTAAATATGTATCATCCTCCAGTACAATTCTTTTTGTGTTAGACACCTGTATTTTAACATTTTCTAAGGATAAAAATAACTTATTGTACTTTTCTACATACTTACCATTTCTGCTCATTATTCCTGTTCTTGCTCCTAAAGACATTGATCTAGTCGTTTTAGCACCACTTGTTGAAGAATCTTTGCTGTCTCCATTGATATGCCTTGACTCCTTTTTGAAAATCAATTGATAATGTATATGTGAGTCTAACTTTTTTTATTACATCATCCTTCATATCTGTATAGTGTATTACTTCCCTATGAAATTTCCACCACCAGTTCCCCATGCACCGCTATCATAGTCCTTTGTGCTCTTCTCAACCCTGTCCTGATCCTTCTCCCTCCTCCTCCCCTACAGAATGTCTCTGATCTATATATGCCTGATGGTTTTGGTTTTTACTTTATTATAGTTACTTTTTTTTCCCTGATCCCTTATTTGGTTCCTCTGCATTCCTTCTATAAGTGAAACCATTTGATAATTTTCTTTTTCTTTCTGGTTTATTGCACTGACCATAATCCCTTTTAGCTCCATCCATGTTGTTTCAAATGGCGTGAGTTTATCCTTTTGATTGCTGAGTAATATTCCATTATAGATATACCACATTATTTTGATCCAGTCATCTATTTTTGAGTCTAACTTTTAAGTTGCTATTAAGCCAATTTAATAAATTAATTTAGATTATTTTTCAGTTTTACAATTTCAGTTTTACTCTGATATTCCACTAGGGTTCCTGTGTTTTACCTCTCGATTATGGGTTAGTTTTTGCTACTTCTCTATCTCATTTTTCAAAATTGGATATTCTGAGTATTATGTATAAAATAATACTAGAAAGTAAAAGATATTTCCACTTGGAGTCACTCTTACCTTTCTGACTAAGTAGAAGAGTTAATCTCTTCTACTTGGGAGTTGAGTTGTACAGTGATTATTTAATGCTTTAATTATCAAATCACCTTAGACTGAAGGTGTGGGGCAGCCTCTACCATAGCAGGTCTTTCAATTATGAATATGGTGAAGACTGTCACACATCCTAGCCTTGCAGAAATCTTCCTATATTACTGTGTACTCAACTGAAGATTTGTAAGCTGGAATTGGCTAATGAAGAGACCTACATCTATGTTTGGGCTCTCTGTTTGCAATTACCTGTGTACAACCATTAAAATTTCAGCTGATATCTTCTTTTCCAAGCTCAATCCATGTGCATCTATGTCCTTAAATGGCAGATGCAACCATCCATGAAAATGGTTACTATACTCAGCTTATATACAAAGAGCGCATCCCCCTTCCTCTAAATCAGTTCACCTAGACTCATTTACCTGTATATTTTTTTGGTAACTTTAAAGAAAAAATATAATTCTTTAGTGTTTTAATTTTTTAAAAAATTACTTTAGAAGCCAGGATTTTCCTGCTAGTGAGGAAGGGATTTGATTGGTGATTAGATAGGAATAAAGTTAAAGGAATAATTAAGTGTAGTTCCCATTTTTATGAAAGATTTGTAAGTGTTTGATCTGTGTTAAGTAAATTTGACTTGTGAAAACATGTTTTTGACTTTTTGGTATAAAAACAAGAAAACAGTAGGTAATTTTAGTTCTTCATGTTTTTCTATATAAGAAGAAGCAAAGGAGACAGAGTAAACTGATTTTAAAGTTTTTTGTCCATACATACACCTTTTGAAAGAATAACTTTTTTCATTTGAATGGTAGTAATTTGTGTTTGGTTAATATCGAGAAATTTAAAGAGCAATATCTTTCATATTAATTTTGCTCCAGAATTTAAAACTAATTTTAATAGCACTAAAAAAGGTAAAAAATAAATACTTAGCATATAACTCATCTCTTACCAAAATGAACTCCATTGGGAACAAATGCGTAAATGTGAAAATAAAACCTATTTCTGGTACATGATATTGAAGAATTTTTTAAATGAGCAATAAATAGTCAAGGCATAAAACCAAGACTAACTCAAGAAGATACAAATGACCTGAACACACTGATTACAAACATGAAAATTGAAAGAGTAATAAAAAAATCATCTAAAAAATAAAAGGCCAGGTCCACACAGGGTTACAAATAAATTTCACACCTTTAAAGAAGAATAAATGCCCATTTTGTTCAAATTGTTTCTAAGAATCCAAGAAGGAATTCTCCCTGGTACATTTTCTGAAGCCAACATTGACCCAATACCAAAACTGGAAAAAGGACAAGACAAGAAAGTTATAGACCAATGTCATTGAAAAACGTTGATGCAGAAATCTGCTTAATACAAATAACAGTATCATGAGGGTTATACATCGTGATGAAGTGGGATTCATTCAATGATACAAGGATGCTTTAATGAACTAATGTAATTATAAACAGAAGTAAAGATAAAAATAATGGCAATACCAGTAGCTGCAAAGTAAGCACTTGATAAGAGTTAGCACCCATTTATGGTAAAAAAAAAAAAATAAGATGGGAATAGGAGTAATCGTCTTCAGTATAATACAGTTGATATATTATAAACCAGCAGTCACTATAGTACTGCATAGTGAAAAAGTGAAAGCTTTCCCCATAAGATTGGAAACAAGATAAGGATACCCATTGTCACTACTTCTACTTAATATTAGAGGTTCTGGCTAGAGCAGTCAGACAAAAACAGGATATAAAGTAACTCTAACTTGGAAAAGAAGTAGAACTGTCATTATTTGCAAACAAAATGATATTACATAGAGAAAATCCTAATCTCCATCAAAAAGTTATTAGACTCAATAGATGAATTATAGGAAAGTGACAAGGTCACAAAGCCTACAGAAATCCATAGCTTATTTTTATATAAACAGTGAACAAGAAGCAAAAGAAATTACGGTAATATCCACTTAAATAATTGCTTAAAAAAAAGACTTAAATACTTATAGGTGAAAGACCTATACAACAAGAACTACAAGATAGTATTAAAGCAACATAAGGAGTTCATGGTGGGAAGAATTAATATAATTAAAATGACTTCTGCCTAAAATAATATATAAATATAAAGCAACCCCAGCAAAATAACATCAATATTTTTCAAAGAAAGTGAACAAAATATATTGAAATTTATCTGGAGCCACAAAATGCCTTGAATTATAAAAGCAATCCTGAGAAAGGAGAGAAGTGGAGGCAACATGTTACCTAATTTCAAACTTAACTGTAAAGCCAACAGTATTAAAAACAGTATGGTACTGTCACAAAAGTAGTTACTTAGATCAATAGAACAAAATTGAAAGCCCAGAAATAACTTCACATATAGTCACAACCTAATAGATGATAAAGTAGCTTTGACCATACATGGGGAAAGCACAGTCTCTTTAATAAATGATGGTGGAAAGTTGGAAAGCAATACATAAAAACTTGAAGTTGAATCAATTGCTAATCCCATACACAAAGCAAACTCCAGATTGATCTGCAACAATAAAATACATAGAAGAGAACATTGGTGATACATTCCATGACAAACGATAAGGATGTTTTTGATGACTCAATCCCTATGGCAAGGAAAATATACTGTTGGGATTACCATAAGTTAAAAAGGTTTTCTGTAGTAGTAGAAAATGCAAGACAATTAAAAATGCACCCTGTTGAAATGAGAAAATACTCATGCTGTATTTAACAGTTAAAGGATTAATAGCTCACATATTTAAAAAAGATCAAGCAATTAGAAACTCCTAATTAATAAATGGGTTGCAGATATGGACAGTTCACCAAAGACGTTATCCAGAACACCAGTAGCATGCTTGAAAAAATGTACATCCCCAACCAATGTTGGTGGGGATGTAAACTGGTGTATCCATTAGGGAAAGCAATTGGTATGCCTTAAAAACCTGAAAATGAAAGTACTGTACAACCCAGCAATCCCATTCTTGAGGATATATCCAGTGAACTTGAAGCCATTATCACAAAATAATCTGTATTTTCTGCAGTGTTCGTGGTAGCATTATTTACAAAAGTTAAGACGTGGAAGCAGCCTGAAGGTTCACTAGCAGACAGCTGGAGCAAAAAGATGATGTATCCACACTGTGGAGTCATTTTCAACAAAATGGAGGGAACTTGGGACAATTCTGTGTGGTTAGAATAATAAAATGCAGGACATTTACATAGCAGATAATTTGTTAATATATATTTTCAAATAACAATGAGAATTCCTGAGCAACCTTTGGGCTCTGATTAAGAGGGAGGAAGAAGGGAAAGGGCAAGGGAAGGATAGCAGTGAGATAAAGAACAAAGAAGTCACCAAAATACATAGGGTCCATTTGAATCATGACCAGAGATAGTCAATAAGAGAATATTAAAAAAAAGTTATAACTGGTAAATACTAATAACGGAAAATAAATATTGTATAGTTATTATCAAACACGTAGAATTCAGCTTTAAAAAGCTCTAAGTAGAAATGACATAAAACCATAGGGGAAAAGATTGATAAATTTGAATAAATAAAACTTTCAGTGTTGTCACTTTACACCTATTATAATAGCCAAAAATTCCAAAATCTGTCAGGGATGTGGAAAAACAAGGAATTTCATTCATTTCTGGTAAGAATGCAAATGGTACAGCCACTTTGAAAGACAGATTGGCAGCTTCTTAGAAAACTAAACATACTTTTACCATATGATCCAGCACTCATGCTCTTTGATATTTATCCATGAGTTGAAAATTTATGTCCATGAAGAAAAAAGCCTACACATGGATGTTTATAGCAGCTTTGTTCATAATTGCCAAAACTTGGAAGCAAACATAAGCTGTCCTTCCATAGGTGAATGAATAAATAAACTGTGGTACATCCAGTGAAATATTACTCTACAATAAAAAGAAACAAACAACCAAGTATGAAAATATGTGGAAAAACCTTAAATGTAAACTATAATTGGAAGAAGTCAGCCTGAGAAGACTATATATTATGTGATTCCAACTATATGATATTCTTTCTGGAAAGGGCAGAAGTATAGGAGAGTAAAAAGATCAGTGACCAGGGTTATGTAAGGAGGAGACAGGATACAGGTGACTTTTGTCTAGTGGTGACTACATATCATTAAACAATTGTCAGAACCCATAGAACATACAAAGTCAAAATTCAACGCTAATGTAAACTGTGGCCTTTAGGTAATAGTGATGTGTTGATGTAGTTTCTTTGATTGCAATAGGTGTGTACATCGTGGTGAGATGTTGGTGTCAGGGGAAGTTGCGTTATGTATTGAGTGTATGTAAATACTTTATACTCTGTTCAGTTTTACACTGAACCTAAAATTACTCTTAACAAAAAATGTTTGATTTAAAGAAGTTTGTCACCTTGAAAAATATATCAGAACTAAAACACTTGGGAAATAATTGCAAATGTATAACAAATATAATAATTGATTTTTAAATTTAAAAACTGACCAAAAACAGTCTTGAGAAAAAAGAAGAATGGAGGCATCACACTCGATTTCAACCAGTATTATACAGCAATAGTAATCAAGTATGTATGGTACTGAAACAAAAATAGAAACTCAAACCAATGGAACAGAATTGACAGTCCAGAGAAAAAGCCAGGTAAGGCTGATTTTTGACAAATAATGGTAGCTATACTGTGGACAGAAGATAGTATTTTTAATAAGTGGTATTGGGAAACATGAATAGTCATGTGAAAAATATAAAAAACAATACCCATATTTAACATCACACATAAAAATTCACTCAAAATGGATTAAAGACTTGAATATAAGAACAGAAACTTAAAAGTTCTTGTAACTGTATGGACACACTGTATTTGGGAATACAACCCAGCAGTAAGGAAAGCAGCAGCAAAAATAAACAAGTAGGACTATATCAAACTTAAAAGCCTTTGAACCTCAAAAGAATCCATCACAAAAACAAAATGTCAGCCTATAGAATGGGAGATAACTGTATACCATACATGTGATAAGGGGTTACGCTCCAAAATTTGTAAAGTGCTCATACTTTACAACAAAGATTAAACACTGGGCAAAAGACATTCGGGTGGCTTATAGATATAAAACTACACTGAGCTACCATCTCACCCCTCTGAGAATGTCCATTTAAAAAAAAAAAAGAATGCCATTAGCAAATGTAGATGAGGTTGTGGTGCAAAAGGAATTCTCAGCCACTATTAGTGAGAGTGCAAGCTGGTATAGCCCCTATGGAAAACAGTATAGAGATAACTCAAAATAATGAAAATGGAAATCCTGCTTGACCCAGCAGTACTGTTATTAAGTGTTGATCCAGATTAACATGAAAAATTTAACATCATCGGATCTGTCTACACCTATGTCCATAGCAGCACTGTCTACAATTACCAAATCATAGAACCAGCCTAAGTAACCTTCAACAGATGAATGGATAGCAAAACTGTAGCACAATTCAAAGGACTATTACACAGCTGTGAAGAAAGGTGAAGTAGTGGCATTTGACACAAAATGGATGGACCTTGAGGTGATTATGTTGAGTGAAACAAAAAAGTGAAGGACAGATTTCAGATGGTTTCATTTGTCTGTGGAATATAAGTATCTAAAACCCAAAACTACATGCAGACAACAGAAGAAATAAATATTTGAACTCAGCAAAATTGAAGATAATGTTTACCAGAGGGAATAGAAGAAAAGGTAGAGAGGTGGGAGGAGAGGTGCAGATGGAGCGAGTATGAGCACATGTGTGGGAAGTGAGAGGATTCACCAGAGACAGAGTGAGGAGCAGAGCAGGCAGATCTACTAATACACACTGCTGAGAGGAGCATTGGGCAAGACAAGAAAGATCTGCTGCACCATGTAGGTTAGCTTCCTGGCCAGAATAGAACACAGGTAGTTGTGATAGTGCCTAGACTTAATTCTATATAATTCTAACATATCACATCTCTCTGAACTCTTTTTAGTCTTAATTAATGAACTATGCTATGACTACCTGTCATGATAAATATTTAATAGAGGAATCAACATTGAAAATATGAAAAGTTCGGAATTTTCTCTACCTCTGATAGTGACTTTGTTTATGTTATATCAGCTTCAGGAAATAGCAGTGAATTTTAGTTCATTGTTCTAAATATATTTTGACCTTTCTCAGTTGTACTGACATGCCAACAGATTTTTCAAATTGAAGAACAATAACAACAAAAAGAACATAGTTTTGTTATGGAAGACTGTTCTGTTTTCTAAAAAATAATTAGTATCTCTTCACTATTTCTGATTTCATCTGTTTTTCTGGGGGTTGCCATTTCACCTGTGTCGCCTGGTGTTTTATTTCATGGTTCTAATGGGGAGAGGGTTCAGAGTGAGTATGAATTGTTGTATTTTCTATTGTTGTACATTGTATATAGTATGATGTTCATAAAATAAAACTTAGCCAATACTTACATAGACGATTTAACTTGATTTACAACCAAATGTGTGTTAAAATTTAACTGCATTGCAATGAGTATTCTTTCAATCATTTTTTTTCTTTGTCTGTAGTTGATCCTTTTTCTTTATGCATTTGTCCCCCCTCTTCATTTTCTTGATTAGTTAGCCTGTTTACCTAAAAGTAGAAGAAATGATTAATTTCCTAAGTAAACATAATTAACCTAAACTGACTCCAGAAAAGAGTCATCTTAATCAGCTTTCATTGAATAAAGAAATGTAAGAGTAAACCCTAGAAAATTATTAATTTCAAACAGTAACTCTACCAAACTATTAAAGAATGTATTATTACAATATATTTGAATTATTGTAGGACATAGAAAGACATAAAACAGACTATCTTAATGAGACAGCATAATATTGCAATCTAATATTGCAACATAATATTTACAGTGTAAAACAAGGTCAGTATTGTTTAAGATTATTGATGTAAAAATCCTGAATAAGGAATTTTATCTCACCCTCAAAACCAGTGTATATTTAATGGGAAAATAACAGAAATAATCTCTTGAAGAGTGAGACAATGCTACTATCAATGCTTTTATCAAGGTGTGCCTGACCCCCAAAATGACTGATAAAATAAATCACATGTAAGTCTTTTTAATATTACTTGATCAAAATTAAGATTGAGTCATAAAATCCTAGTACTTTCGTATTTGGGGTATCTATCCTGTGTGTTTCCTTTACTTCACATAAAACATTCCACTTAATGACATCTGCAAATGGCAAATCTGTAGTTTTTCCCCCACATTGAGTAGTTATCCAGATACTACCTGAGTGTCTACACTTTAACTCAATTCTAACAATCTTCCCAAAGATACTATCAGTTTCTTCAGGTTAAGGATTTGTGACACCAGACTGCTGCCACATACACTCCCCCCATTCCGCAACACAGTTAGAATGCCAGTCACAAGCCCAGGCTATCGCCTTCGATTCTGAACAATCCACTGTAGCTTGGAGGTTCCATTGCTCCTTCTTCAAGTTAGTTTGCTAGAATGACCCAACGAACTAAGGGAAACACATTTACCAGTTTATTTTGTGTATGGATACAAATGAAGAGTCCACTTGGAAGAGCTGAGTAGGGCAATGTGTGTGGGAAAGAACTTGTGGAGTTTCTGTACCCTTTCTAGGCACATCACTCTCCCAGCACCTCCCTGTGGTCACCAACTTGGGAATTCTTCATACTTCATATTTTGGGGATTTGTGGAGGCTCCATCCCATAAGAATGATCATTAACTCAACTTTCAGTCTTTCTCCCTTCTCAAGAGAATGGGGGGGTAGGGCTGAAACTTTCTGCTAGCCAACCCTCATCCAGGAGTCCATCCAAAGTTTTAGAATGAAAGGATAAATGACAGGTGTTTCAGGGCTGAAGGAGTAGGATAACGGGGATCAGAGATCAATGTATAGTTTTTCACCTTCAGCAACTAACATCCCTAACATATGGACTTGTGTAAAGAAGAAGTGCCCAGACAACACAAGAGGAAAAAATGAGCAAAAGAAAACAGATTGTTCACAGGAAGGAAATAAAATATATAAACAAGTGTAAAATTGTTCAGTCTTATAAGAGAAATGCTAATTAAAGCTCTACTTGTTAGTACCATGTTCTCACCTAAACACATTGACACCATGACATCCCCTCATCATTTACGTTGTTGCTGAGAGAGTAGACTGATACAACTGCTATAGATGACAATTTTAGAAAAATCTTTCAGAATTACAGACACAGTCCTTTGACCCTGCCATATTCTTTTTAAATTAAAGAGTCTTATCACTCAGGGCCTCCCTGGTGGCACAGTGGGTTAAGCAACGCACTAAGAAGCAAGCCACAGCTTCTGCAGCACGAGTTCGATCCCTGCCTCCGGCCAGGGAGGGGACCCACATGGCAATAGCAGACCTCTCCTCCCTCGCCCGCTGCTCCCCTCAGCAGTGTCTTTCAGTCAGTCTGCCTGTTCTGCTCCCCACTCTGTCTCTGGTGAATCCTCTCACCATCCTGGACTCTGGCCTGTACCCCAGCTCTTGTGTGCATAAATAAATAAATCTTTAAAAAAAAAAGTATCACTCAGATATGATTGGAAGTATGTAAAATGTCATTGCCATCTTGGTTCTTGAAGCAAAAGATTAAAAATAACCTGAGTGTCCTTCAATGTAGAGCCTTTTAGTATACCATAATGTAGTTTTATACATCTGGTAGATTTTAAAAAAAATCAGTATTTCTGTGATTAGACTACTATAAAACAAAATTAAGGACACTGTTACCATTTATATATAAATGGGGGCACAGAACGTATAGTTTGTTGGATTATTTCTGGAAAAGTGTTCAAGGAACGTTGGATCTTTGATAAAGGAAAGTGGGCAACTAGAAACCAGGATTGTTGATAGTCTTATACCTTTCCATATTGATACTCCAAAATTAAACTGACATAACGGTAGTATATTTTGAATTCTTGGGATATAAGGTTATCTGTATTTACTTATGATAATTATTTATAACTGTACAATCAGCTTTATTATCTGGTCAGATGCTTCCACATCTCTTAATATTGAACCTTCTGTTTCAGGATCTCCGGCAGAACTATCTCCTACAACTCTTTCCCCTGTTAATCATAGTTTGGGTAAGCTGTAAATACTCTTACTGTTTTATGCTGTATCACTTAATAACATGTTCTCTCTGATTACTGTTTTTCATATAGATGAGAAAGGAGTCTCAGTGAATAATCAAATGATTGTTCAAGTTAGTGCTTTTTAAAAAGCATATTGATAATGTTTAAAATGATATCAGTGTACCTCAGTATTATTAAAAGATTTCTACTTTGAGTGTGAGAAGTTAATAATCCTTTTTATTCATGGAAATCTTATGTTTTATTCATGGAAAATCTTATTACCTGTAATTGCCAGGATTTTATGAGTCAGTTTATTTTATGATATAATTTGTAATAGTAATTACTATGAGGTGTTTATATAAATACATGTATATACGGGATATATTTATGTGTGTGTAATGATGTATTTTAATCAGGATTAGAGAAGTTAAATAGCATCTGATGTACTAGTTTTCCCATGAAATATGTTAAAAAAAAGGTCATATTTTATATCCTGTTATGACAGAATTTTTCTTCTTGTGGCTTTGGGCTCATTAATCCTTGTTCCTGCTTTACTCTTTTCATATTACCAGAAATTGGCTTACAACTTGAATTACCATGCATGTGGTAGTTGATAATTGAACAAGAATTGGGGTAATACTACTAGTACAACAAATTATCCACCATAACATTTAAAAAAGATACTTGAAGACTGGATGACTTAATAGAATGGGGGAAATTTGAAGCATTGAAAATGTGGTATGATCTGTTGAAACTGAATTCGTGATGTAGTTGTTAAGTTTACTTCCTGAGCTGTTGCCAATGTAAGTTGGCACAGAGCTTAGAAAGATGATGACATTCAGTCTATTCTTGGCTTGAATTGTTCACACAACATTTCTTGCTGTATTGGGTTTTTTTTTCCCCCCCCAGATTTGCAGCCAGTTACTTACTCAGAACCTGCATTTTGGTGTTCGATAGCATATTATGAATTAAACCAGAGGGTTGGAGAGACCTTCCATGCATCACAACCCTCACTTACTGTAGATGGCTTCACAGATCCATCAAATTCAGAGAGGTTCTGCTTAGGTTTACTCTCCAACGTCAACCGAAATGCCACAGTAGAAATGACAAGAAGACATATAGGTATGTTGTTTTTTTTCCCTTGTGTGAAAAACCAGTGCTATATAACTCATAATGGGAATATTATGTGGTTTATCACATCAAGAGATGGTATACAAAAGTCTGCCTTCTCTGTCAGTTTAAATACAGTCACGTTTAAATGCACAGCTTCACTGCTTTTAATAGATCTTGGTGATCCTTCCATCTGCAGACTCTTATCTTCAGCTTCTCTTTATTTGGCACCCTTGATGACTGGGAAGTCCTTCAATAAGTATGTGTTAAAATAACTTTACTTTGTTGAATCTCTACCAAGTTAAAAATTTTCATGTTCAGATTTTAGGGTTATAACTTTAACATATTATGAATTTCTTCACTTTGTTTACAACTCCCCAGTTTTCCCCACTTCAGTGAGTTCATATGTTAAATCATATCTTGCTGTTAGACAGTATCTAAAACAAGAACTTAATATAGTTTGTAAAGTAATTCTGAGGATCTCAATATGTGGTACTCTTAGATACTTTCTTCAAGTTTATGAAATCAAAACTATGTCCATAATGGTGCTAAGATGCTATTTGCCTTTTCACTCTCATTCTCTCCTGAATATACAGTGATGTATTACAGAGGTTACATGGCATATTATTTTGCAACTGATTAAATGTACAATCTGATGAATATCCGGCTCTCTTATTAAACCAGATATTAGAAATTAGCAAAAATGCCAAATTTTGCTACTTTTAAAAATTTATTTTCCTTTGGCAAATAGTTATTTTTCACAAATATTTATGTTAAATGTAATGAGTATTTTAAGTGAGTTAATTTTTTTGAATTTCAGTTTTCATATCTAATATGGTAGGTTTACATATATACAGCTCATATGAAGAAAAAACTGCTCAGGATTTTCAGTATTGTTTTTAACAGTGAAGAAGAAATTTGAGCACTAATATAACTGAACATAGTTCTCAGTACCTTAAAGTAACAACAATATTTTGCTTCTATTTCTATTTAACTTACCATCACCTCTTGTGAAAAATAATGGTGATCAATAAAGAGTGAGTTGATACTACAAAGTGCAGTGACTTAAGAGATTGGTTGGCTTCATGTAGAATTTCTCCAACCTTTGTGATGTATAAATTTTGTATGATCTTGTTACGATAGCCAGGTATCTTATAGATGAGGGAGGAGTCTGAATAGCTACCCTACTTTAGTATTTTTTTTCTGTCCTTGAATTGGGGTTCTGCATAAAAAATTTTAAAAGGTTTCTTCTACCCTATTCACTTCTGCAAAATTTTAGTTTGCTGTAATTATTGGATTATCTTTTTACTTTTGAGTTCTAATTTATTGAATGTTTTCGGTCAAAGAATATAGCCTGAAAAATCTTTTCGGACTTAATGTTTTCCTGGTGATTAGTAGTACAGGCCATCAGGTTTCTCTTTTTATGTATTGAATGTGGCTTGGTGATGATTTTATCAGTTCTTTTTCTGTTAGCAGCCTGAAGCAATATAGTTTATTATCTGACAGTTTCTAAACTTAGGAGTCCTGTCCGTGGAGTAAGAGCTTGCTTAGGTCTCAAAAAAAGAAATCAAGTTGTCAGCTGGGCTGTGTCCTTATCTGGAGTCAGAGGCTCTCTTCCAAACTCAAGTGATTATTGTACAGTTTCCTTTCTTGAAGTTAGAGCTCTGAGTCCTCATTTCTTACATACTGTCAACTAGACACTGTTCTCAGCAACCAAAAGCCATCCGCACTTTGCTATGTCACCCCCTTTAGCTTCACAGTTAGTGTGCAGAATCTCTTGTTTAAATCCCTCTCATTCACACCCTGAATCACTTTCACCAGCAACAATCCAGTCCCCCTTCAAGGCCATCCAAAGATAGTCTCCCTTTCTCCAGATCAGCTGATTTGAGACCTTAATTACATCTGAAAAATCCTTTAATGGAAACGTCTAGATTAGTGCTTGATTGAATAATAAAGAAGATTGCATGTGCACCTAGAGCTGAGACTTTTCAGTGCCTGTATAGAACTTTCATTGTTCTTTTTTTAAAAAATCTTTTCAATGTGTTACCTGTCAGATTCTAATTTTCTTAGCTAATTATGCTTATATATCTAGAGATGTGATTGTCATCATAATAGTTTTAAAAGGGGCAAATGGCCCTTTGATTTTTTTTATTGTTTTTTTTTCGAGTGGAATCTTTAAGAAAATATTACAGTGAAGACATTTTTTAAATATGTATTTTTTTACATTATTGTTCTTTTTGTACATACTTTTGTACAATGTATGCTTGTATGCTTTCTACTTTCAGTGTATCCGTAAAATTCCACTGCCAATTAACTCAAGAAGCATCACCATGGTCCCTTGTGCTCTTCCCTCCACTGTTTTGATGATCCCTCTGCCTCCTCCTCCCTTACAGAATGTCTCTGATTTATAGTTGCCTGGTAGTTTGTTTTTTGTTTAAGATTTATTTATTTATGCACACAAGAGCTGGGGTACAGGGCAGAGGTATAGGTGGTGAGAGAATTCACCAGAGACAGAGTGGGGAACAGAACAGGCAGATGGACTGATATACACTGCTGAGGGGAGCAGTGGGCAAGACAGGAGAGGTCTGCTGTGCCATGTGGGGCAGCTCCCTGGCTGGTGGCAGGGATCGAACTCGTGGCTGTGGTTTGCTTCATATGCATTGCTTAACCCATTGTGCCACCAGGGAGGCCCCGGTAGTTGTTTGTTTTTGTTTTTTTTAAATTATTATTGGTGTTTGTTTGTTTTTTTCCCCCTGATCACTTAACTTGGTTCCCCTATATTCCTCCTGTAAGTGAAACTATCAATATTTTTCTTTTTCCTTCTGGCTTATTTACAGTGAAGACATTTTGTTCCAAAAACTCTTTAATTTTTAACTGGATTTCTGGTACATATTTTTAAATATATATATATATAATTTGTATAAAATTACTATCCATGTACTTTTTCTAAATTGTTTAAGTACTTTAGATAAGCACATATTAGTTACACAGCTCAAAATCATTGAAATACTTGAAAAAAAAATACAGTGGTATGTTTCAGAATTAGATTTCTGAAAAGCAGAGCTGTGGAAAAGGTCATCATACTTCCTGATACCATTTTAGTATTCCTCTAACAAGTTTCTTCCAAAGTCATGCTGAAATAGTAAATGTTGTAAACTAATCCCATATGTATTTTGTTTTAGGAAGAGGAGTGCGCTTATATTACATAGGTGGGGAAGTTTTTGCTGAGTGCCTAAGTGATAGTGCAATCTTTGTGCAGAGCCCCAATTGTAATCAGAGATACGGCTGGCACCCTGCAACAGTGTGTAAAATTCCACCAGGTATGGATACAATGTAAATAAACCTGTCACATCAGTTTGAATTTTTCTGGTTGCTATTAATTTTAGGATCAGGAGATGATTTGCATGCTTATATTCTATTATCTATAACTCATTAAAAAAATTTTTTAATAATAATACTCCTTTTACATAATTTTTTCTACTGTTTTTAATTATAGGTTGTAATCTGAAGATCTTCAACAACCAGGAATTTGCTGCTCTCCTGGCTCAGTCTGTTAATCAGGGTTTTGAAGCCGTGTATCAGCTAACTAGAATGTGCACCATAAGAATGAGTTTTGTGAAAGGGTGGGGAGCAGAGTATCGGTATGAAATACATACTCAGTTCTTAAATTTCCAGTTTAATTCCTTTTTTCAGTGTTTGTCTTCAGTAGTTCGTTTGTATCCATTTTCACCGAGATTATGGGGTCAGTAAACTTGGTGTAAAATTATGAAAGTTGGCGTCCTCTGCATTCAAAACTACCATAAATGCTTGTGCTGTTATTCTAGAAGATAGAACTTGTGCAGACATGCACTGCAACATAATGCAGAGTATTAGATATAATAAAATGGGATATTTGAAAGGCTCATGGAAGGAGAGAAATTTTTACTGAGGCCCAGGAAAGGCTTCTGTTGGGGGACACATGAATTAAGTTCTTAAAAATGCTTAAGATTTCAGTATTCATAGGTATGAGAGATGAGAAATGATGGTTCTGGGAGTAGCAAAGCAGGTAAGTTTGACTGGGGCATAAATAATGAAGAAAAATAGACTGGAAATAAGTGAAGACTTATTAAATATACATATAAGATTAAGAGGTAAAACTTCATTTTGTAATAGAATGGGAGGGGGTGCTTACTAGGTGTCAGACTTGAGCTGTTTCAAATGCCTTTCATTCAACACTGCTATGAATTACCTTTATAAGGTTGTAATCTTTCTAGGTACTTGGAAATAGGCTTACAAAAGATTTGATTATTTGCCAAGGACTCATTGTAAGTGATAGAGAACAGGACTTGAGAAAAGCTCTCCTTGACTCTTAACCTCTTCTGTGGATAGTAGTAAAAATTAGATAATTGAATTTTATTAAAGCTCATTTGCCATCAGTGGATAAGATAGATTAATTTATTGCTAAATTAAACAATAGATCGGATTCTATATCAAAGAAAGGGAAGACTTCTTCAGCATATGAAAGAATAGAATTGTAAGTTAAATACCTAGTTTTTCTCCAGCACATTGCTTACTCTTCAAATACCTGTTTATCAAGATGTTCATATAATATAGTGATCGTATTCCTGTTTCATCTAGCACTTTGAGTCCTTCAGAATTTATTTCAGTTTATTTGACCTTAACGTATATGACTTTGAGGTGGTAAGATTTGAAGTTTGCTGATCACTTGGCACTATTTTGTCTTCGTTATATTAGTAGAATCATTTATTTTGGTTTTTTTTGTTTCATTTCCCTTTTGATACTTTTAAACAATGCTGAGTTTTCCTTAAATTGATCTCAGTTGACATTAAAATTAAATTCAGTTGATAATAATTAAAGTCAAATTTTTAGGTCAGACTTTTTTTTAAAAAAATTACAACATTATAGAACATAATAGAAATTAAATATGAATTATGTAGAATGGAAATAACTCCATATATTCCTGTAGTTCTCCTGCTAAGAATAATTTTAATTGGTAGAGATTAACCTCCATTTAATGTAGACTCTGCCATTCTTTAAGTAAGACATAAAATTAAAGTCTAGAATTATAAGACCCAGTGATATACAATATATATTTATGGGTATTTGGGATCAGGTACTTCTGACTTTGGAGAATAAAATCGTTTTCTTTAATTTTTACTGATGAAAATAATGTCAGTTCCCACATAGTTGAACTGTGACTAGTTACCGGGGATATTTTATCTTTAGATGACACGAGTTGAGGTGGTAAATGTAATAGTTAAATTTGTAAAACTATTTTTCAGTTTCTTTAATGCCAGTTTGATCGTCAGCATAAAAATTAAGGAGTGTAGTAAACAGGAAGTATAAACATAAATAATATTTAATTAAGAAGTAGGTCTGTTAAGAAATTTGTGCTGAAGTGGATTAACAGACAAGGGTTTGGATGATACCGCAGATCCATTTCTGGGCCCAAATAAGTACAGGCATAGCCTTCTGAAGTCTGCTCATCTTTGGTGACCTAGATTAAGATTATTCCTGAAGACAAATCTAGTAATAAATGATCTGATTGAAAACAAATTGGGAAATTTCCAGAATTCAGCAAATGATGTCTTGGCAAAGTACAAAACAAAAGAACAGAGGGGAAGATGAAGAAGGCACTCTTACCTGTCTGTGCCTCATGCAAAATATCAATCAACTGGTGAGGTATGCTAGCGCAAGTCTAGGTATGTAAATAAATACCTAATGCCTATACCTCAAAACAAGGCAATTAGTCTGAACAGATTAGATTTGGGACTGTTTTGTTATATTTTATTCACATGTCATGTTTAGGAATGATCACATATCAAAATGTCTTACTATGTGTCTCAGACTCTGAGACAAGGATGTGCTAGGAGAATATTCAGGAAATAATGGAAACACTAGTAAGAAAGGAGGAAGTAGAGAAGTGAGGTAGGGAGGGAAGACAGCCAGTATCATTATTATGTGATCTAATACAGTGGGAGAGTCACAGGAGCTTATTCCCTTAGGAAAATTTTGGGAAAAGAGTTAAGAAGCATACAGAATTATCCCACCCAGTGAGAGAGGAAACTGGGCATTTAAATGCCAACTCCGGTGTCTTTGGTTAAGGACTGCTCTGGGGATTTTAATTTTCTGGCAGTTTAGCTGCTATGTATGTGAACAAAAGAGAGAAGTTCTCAGGCAGAAATTCAGATACTTGCAGTTGGCTAGAGAACACTGGAAAATCTGAGAGGGTATGAGTGGGGCACTGACACCATCTGCTACAAAAAACCACATCCTTTGAAATACTCTTTTAAATTATATTGAATATGTGTCACTTGGAGGTGAAGGGTTGATAATGGCCCTTTCTCATGTTTGAAGGGCTGTCATGTTAAAGAAGCAAGCAGACTTTCTTGCTTATTGTACATTGTAAATACAACAGAACTAAAATCAGTACATGGAAGCGACAAGGTGTTATTGAACTGAACTGTTTGTGATTTCCAAAGAGTAGTCCATTTTGTGTACTAAAGGTTTTTTGTTCTGTTTTGTTTCTAAGATTTATTTTACACATACAAGAACTGGGGTATAGGCCAGAGGTCTGGGGGGGGGGGGTCAGAGGGGGTGAGAGGATTCATCAGAGACAGAGTACGGAGCAGAACTGGTGGATTGACGGAAACACTGCTGAGGGGAGCAGCGGACAAGGCAGGAGAGGTCTGCTGTGCTACGTGGGTCAGCTCCCTGGCTGGGGATGCTGCTGTAGTGATTGGCGATAACTTGATAGTACTGAGACAACCCCTTGCGCCACCATTGGAGGGCCCTAATGGTGATGCTGCTAAGTGGGGTTTAATTTGTTAGTTTTGCTGGGGAGAGGTTTTAACACTTCAACTGTTAACATTCTGTGATAAGCTTGGGCCATAGTTCTGTTTTGTTTTGGTATGTTTTAAATTTGAGTTCTGTTCTAGTTAAGATTTGGTATTTCAGTATCTTCTGTTTTGTGATCAATTAATAAGGAAAACAGCTATATTTTCTGGTTTGCTGGGACAGTCCTGGTCTATGTCTTTTGTCCTGGTGTGATTATTATTAGTACCTATACCCTTCCTCAAAGGTGGGCCATTTTGCTGGCAAATAATTTCACTCTATTACCTTTAATTTGCATAGAAATGAATGGTTTTATAAATCTCTTTTAAAATAAAGTCATTAGAAGTTTTGTTAGACTTTGAGGATTAGTTTTCAAAGTAATAGCCAAAAGAAGTTAGACTTTAATGTATATAGCCTTTTAATTTATCTAAATTCTTAATGTATATGACTGAACAAAGATATGTTCTTTTAATGTAATGATTATTTTCTTGTATTCTTTTAAACAGAAGGCAGACAGTAACAAGCACTCCTTGCTGGATTGAACTTCATCTGAATGGACCTCTACAGTGGTTGGACAAAGTATTAACTCAGATGGGATCCCCTTCAGTGCGTTGCTCAAGCATGTCATAAAGTTTCATCACCAATCAAGTTCCATCAAAAGACTTAATATAACAACTCTTCTGTCATAGTATTTGTGTGTAGTCCCCATGGACTTTTTACTATCCAAAAATTCAAGAGCGAAAACAGCACTTGAGGTCTCATCAATTAAAGCACCTTGTGGAATCGGTTTCCAATATTTGAATATTAGATGGGAAAATTAGTGTCTAGAAATACCTCCCATAAAGGAGGAAGAGAAGATTTTAAAGACTCACTGATGTCTTGTTGGGCATAAAACTGAGTGTCCCAAAGGTTTATTAATAACAGTAGTAGTTATGTGTACAGGTAATGTATCATGATCCAGTATCACAGTATCGTGCTGTTTATATACATTTTTAGTTTGCATAAATTAGGGGTGTGTGTGCTGCTTCTTGATTTAGGCAAACCTTTATAAAGTTCCAGTACCTAATCTGTTACTCCCACTTCTCCGTTATTTTTGTGTGTCTTTTTTAATATATAATATATATTAAGATTTTCAAATTATCATTTAGAAGCAGATTTCCCTTGTAGAAAAACTAATTTTTCTGCCTTTTACCAAAAATAAACTCTTGGGGGAAGAAAAGTGGATACAGTTTTGAAATCCTTGACCTCAATGTGTTCAGTGGATCTTAAGCATTCTTTCCATTTATTTACCGCTAAATCTCATTCAAAGCAAACCTTGTTGAAAATCTTTCCTGATCTCTTCTCCATTACCACTTTTGTCCTGATACCAAAACAGCGGAGCATGACATCCATTGCCAGTAATGGCTGCACTGAAACTGCTGGCACCAGTTAATTCTGGGGTACAGTAAGAATTTATGTGGAGTAAGTCCCTTTGTCTTACAACAAATTTTGACGGCTAATAATTGACTTGTTTAACCTAGCAGTTTGTTGATTTATCCTTACACCTCATAAAAAATGCACAGGTGGCAGTATAATTATTTTCAGGAATATGCTGCAATTATTCAGTATATTTATTCTTAACGTTAATCTATAGCTGTAAACACTCTTTTTAAAAAAGGTATTATAAAATACTTCTGTAGCAGATCTGTGCTCTTAGAGTAATTTCACTCTTTGGTTTACCAGATTGTATTATTAAATGGACCTTTTGTAAATGTAATTGCCTCTGCAAAATACCTAGAAAAGTGATACCAAGGTATGATCCACAGATAAGGGCCATCTGTTTTTAAAGTATGTTGTATTTTATAAAATCATTTTGCATAATTATGAATTCAGAATTTTAAAAGTTGGGAGAGAAGCAGTTTAGCAAGTTTTTTATAATTATCTACAGTCTGAGCTGTTCTTAATGAATCCTGAATATGTGGTTCACTACAACCAACCATATTTTATGCTCTGCAGTGAGAAGAGACTCCAGAAGTTCTTTTGGTAGTGCATTCTGCAGCATATAATCCTATGTCTAATATTAATTCATTGCAGTTTAAAAAATTCTTCTTGTTTGCATCTTAGTAGAAATGGAAAATAACCATTCCTGATCCCCTTCAAGTAAATTTTCATATTTTTGAAAATAGATATATTTGGTACTTGTTCTTTGAAACCATATTCACCTGTTTCTGCAGGTACCATCTTCAGTACTTTCAGCATTTGGTGGTTTTCTATTAGATACTCCCATTTTCCTGTGTTTGTGTGAATATGTATATGTTTGTGTAATCTTAGTATAATAGTTTTTTTATTCATTGAACAAATATTTATTGTTCACCTGTTATATGTGCCAGGAACTTCCTTAGCCTTTGGGTAAAGGTGAATAAGATATGTGATCCCTGCCTTTGCTGAGATAGCAGTTATTATAACCCCTAATGAGATTAGGTTTTAATGAAGGAAATAAACAGGGTACTATAATAGAGTTTAACAAAGGAAAGGCTTCTCTAAGGAAGTGAGGAGCAAGCCATGTGGAGAACCAGGGGAAATAGGCATTCCTGAGAAAGAGAACTGCATCGAATGCAAAGGCTTATTTTAAAGGAAACTCATTATGTATTAATACTTTATATATAAACCTCCACATAGATACAAACTTGAGGATCAAAATGGTTCTACAGTTTATAATAGTTGAAGGTGGCCTTATTTCATGAAAGACTGCTTCATGTGTTGTTCTCATGAATGTTTTTTTTTTTCATGCCCTTGGTATGAAAAGTTTTTATTTGTACCAGCTTCATACCATTTAATTTAATATCCTTTTCTTTAAATCTGCCTTGGGCAGATTTTCACCAATGTAGTGATAGCTACTAGCTTCCAGACTTCCTGCTGCCCACCAATTAATTACTATTTCTATAAGTGATCTTGTGGTTGGAGTAAATGTCTCTAATATTACCACTCAAAGACCTGCTGGATATGATCAGTGAAACGTCTGTCCTTTGGAAGTATTTGCTTAATGAAAAAGTAATGTCAGAGAACAATTATCTTTCAAAATAGTGGGATGTCTTGGCAGTTTATTCTTGCATTGATCAGTTGAGTGACACAGTGCCAACTATAGCATTTCAATAGTGGATCACATTTCTACAACTACATCTAGAACGTTTCTGTACAATATGAAAACTGGGGCTCCATTCTTTGGAAACACCTATTGAACTGTCAAACAGTTGACTTCTTGGTGGTGATGACATTTGTGAGAATATGTCTAATCGTATTTTCTTTTTGAAGAGGTAACTGGTGTTTTTTTTCCTTTGTATTCTCTTTTGCCTATTGTGGCCTAATATTTTGTTGTTTATTTTTTTCCTTTACAGAGGGTTATGATCACTCAAGTGATAATGTCTCTTGAATTTTATCTAAATTTAAATCTGCAGCATTATTTAGAATTTCTTCTCCACCAGTGCTGGTAACTTCCTCAATGTTAGTAAGATGAGAACTGAATGACAATGGTGTCTATCATTTTTCTAAGATGAGTGGTGGTAGTACTACAGGGACACTGAAGGTCTCCCTTTAGGAATTGGGAGTCTGGTGTTGTTACTTCTAACTTTGGTCTAATCAGTGGCAGCTTTGTTTTTATTCTGTAATGGAGTTCTACACAGCTGTCTTCTTTTAAAAAC
The DNA here is from genome assembly GCA_019455555.1 of Galemys pyrenaicus. Lineage (NCBI taxonomy): Eukaryota > Metazoa > Chordata > Mammalia > Eulipotyphla > Talpidae > Galemys > Galemys pyrenaicus. The sequence goes on along the minus strand of JAGFMF010012290.1, from coordinate 47,993 downwards.
TCTATAACCATTGGTTAGATTAGAAAGTGTGACTCGATTTAGCGTCCTTTTTGGATAACCCTGCTTGTGTTCTTTGCTATATCCTGTTCAAGCAGGGTAACCCTGCTTGTGTTCCTACTTTAAGAAACTTCTGATTAGGTTTAAATTATACCAATTATCCTAATTATACATTATGATATATATTCAGCCATAAACATGTATTAGTGACATTTGTTTGCCCAGCCACTGTGATAGGTTAAGTAATAACAAGATGGCTAGGATTTGGTCCTTACCTTCAAGCTGTGCTTATAGTCTTATGGGGGATTATTTCCTTTCTCAGGACTATTCACTTTTCCAGAAGGAATATGCCTGATTTTTCTTGAATGCTAAATTCTCTTACTCTATACTTTTATTCTGTATTCCAAGTATATATTTGCAAATTGCTTAATATGCAAGATTTGTTACTGTTTTTTTAACCCTTAAACCGCATTCAGTTTTGTTTGATTCCTTTGTCTTTTAAATATCAAATTTTCTTCTTAAAATTAATTTCGCTTTATTTGTGCCTTTGTTGTTAAGTTTCATTGAGACTAAGACTTTAAAGGTTAAAAGCAATCATTCTAGTCTCCTGCTGGTTGGAATCAAATAAAAGTATATCCATGGATTTTTCTACCTCTTCTGAAGCTGTCCAAATACACCTTTAAGATATTTCTGTCTTTTTTAGTAACTAAATACTTGACCATCAATAATAGGCACCTTCCTTATCTGATTGGTAGTGGGATATAAAGCAACACAAGACAATCTTCACTTTATTTAAAATTTGTCTTAATATACATCTTTTGTTTCCGTAGCTGAACATTTCAGTTTCATGGTTTGCCCCTACCCCCTGTGTTTCTCACCATTAGCTCTCTAAAGGAGAGATAACTAAGTATTCCATGGACATAAGCAACACATAATCTTTTATTCTTATCTAACACATTGATGTTTAAAGATCACAAATTATAACCTCTTCTCCGCCCACCCCCCTTCATTTACTAAAGCCCTTGTATTCATCAGCTGAATTTTATTCTTCCTCCCCTTCTCTTGACAACCTGTATCTTTGTGGTATTGCTGGTTGCATTTTCCTTGTCAACCATTGTTTATCTGCATACGCAGAATGTTTCTCTCCTTTGAACTTTAATAAAGACCAAAAAGGATGGTGCTATTCAGACCCAGGCTCCTAATTTCTTCACCTGAAGGTGGTGGTAGTTCCAACTAGTCAATCACTATAATTTCAGAACTTCTTTTCTGCTGAAAATGTCTTTGTGTCTGGCAAATATCGTAAACCATCTGATTCTTTTTTTAAGTTATGTTTAGCATTATGAACATATCTTGCAGTTTCAAGCAGTAATTTCCCTGTAAAAGCAGCTCTTTTACCACCTTGGAGCATATTGGGTAGTTGTATTTAGTACAGTCAGGAATAGTGATGATAATGAATGGTATCTAGAGGTAATCAGAATCCTAGTATTGAAGTCCTTTTATAGCTTCTTCAAGTGTTAATATTTTGTTCAGACTACCTTTTATATATCTAGATTGAGGGACAAATTATCAGTGGAATGCCTATTTTTGGAGCCTCTCAGCCAGGAAATAGGAGCTATGCTACACATAGATTGCCTCATGGGAACCTTTATGATAAGGAAGTCTGTTGATTGTATTCACATAATTTCTTGAGTGGGAACTGTTTTATCTTGAATATTATAGCTGACTTTATATACAGCATAACTGCCTTAAATCTTTTCAGTAGAAAATAAATTCTATAATATGTGTATGGATTTATATATACATATACACTCATAGGAAAACCTTAACAGTAAGGGACATTTATCTGCATACATTTACCTACATTGAATAATTCTATTGTTTAAATTTCAGGTCTCAGTAAAATGTTTTTATTTTGTTTGCAGACATTTTGCTTTCATGGACAGGTCATCAAAACAATTTTTTTATTATGCCAGAGTCCAAATTTGGTGACTTGTTAGTATTCTATAATTTAGACAGCTTGACAATTAAGTATCATAACTGGAATTCATTGACATCAAATAAAACTTGCCATATTACCCCTTCATTTAGACTATTATACATCCAATGGTTTCTGGAATGTACTTAGACTTAGCTTTTCTGTGTGTGTGTGTGTGTGTATATATAATATATATATATTATATATATATGTTAGGTTGGGTGCCCCTGGCCACATAGTTTTTTTGTCCCCAAGAATAAGGTTGCTTTTTAAGATAACCTGAGAAGTACCACTACCAAACTATTTATAGTTCTTCTGTTGTGAAGGATAGCCTGATGATGGTTCAGACTGACACTCTTGCCTGTGCTCGAGTTTTCAAAGTTCTTTGGGCCATCTCTGACTCAGTGGTCAAAGTATATTAGCCTACATTAATTTCAGTGTCAGTTGATATGCTGCCATCAGATCCATAATAGCACCAAAATTTCACCATTGGTTAAGCTATAAGGCTTTTGAGAAGAATAAAGTCACTGAAAGCTCTGTTTTCCTAAAAGAAAGGATTTTTTTCCAAAAGCTGTTCTGCTCTTCAAAAAATAAAAAAAAATAACTCTTAGTTTCTCCAAAATTTCTAGTTTGCTCTTTTTGGTTGGGGTGGGGGGGATTTGGGGAAATGGAATGGGATTTACTTCCTATTTCTAATATGAACCCTGAAGTCATTAATATATTGGTTTAAGGACAAAAGTGAAGTTTTAGAATTATAAAAGTACTTAACTATTATATATTTTACACTACTGTTTTTTTTCACCCTGTGGTTTTAAAGCTTCTATTTTACAATGTTAGTCACTAGATAACTTACCATATTTCTCGTTCTATATTAAGTTCTACCCTTTACAATGCTGTTACATAAAGTTCGTTTCAGCATTTGTCTATAGGAATAGAAGTCTCACTAAAGTCTCTTTTCTTCCAAAGAAATTTTCCTTTTCTTAGTATGTCCCTAAAGAAATAGCTATTTGCTACTTTTTTTATGTACATTCTTGGATTGTTTAAACAGAAAAAGATATTGGAGAGAAAAAAGGTTCTTGTGGGAAAAAAATATATAGATATGCTTTAAATATATAATCTGGTGGCTTAAGTAACTAATAAACAGATTAATTTAAATTAGAAATAGTTACCACGTAGTACGTAGGTAATGTGCATGCATTTAAATTTTTTTAAGCTCTAATTTTTGGAAAAATGCAGAACCCATGTTAGTCATTTCTTAGACCAATTTTACCTCAGACTTCACTTTCGCTCTTTTGATCCTGACCTTTAACACTCAAGCATTTGTATCTTTTTGTTAGTGATAGTGAAGCTATGACACCAATTTTTTACAAGAGGGCAAAGCAAACTATCGAGATTAAGATGAAAGCAGTTCTTTGGTTGTTGAACTAGATAACAGCAATGTAGGCAAAATAAAAATACTCATATCTAAGAATATTCTTTTTACCATATTTTCCCAAGGCCACGACTTGTGGAGCACAGTTAAAAGTACATAATTCTGGACCTTTGTAATCTGAGGGAAATAGCTCTAGTTGGCAGTCTTTTCGGTATAAGCAAGAATGTGGGAAATAGTTGGCAAAGAGTGTTTTCACCTAAAAAAAGATTATGAAAAAATGTACAAAAACCAGATTATTCATTTAGCTTTGAAAACCTCAAAAAAATACATTAAGATTCTAGGTAATTGGAGAAACCAGAAAAACCTTTAGACGATGTGTGTCAAACAGGTTTCAAGGATAAACTCTAATACACTGCTTGCTAATTTTCTTAAGTACTACCAACTATTCTTAAAATTTCCTCTGTTAAATACGAGACTTTTGGACTTCCTAGGAATCAGCTGTTAAGAAGTGTCCTAAACTTATTTTTTGAGCTGATGCCCTCCTAAGTAGCCTTACAGTCATAAAAATTCTTTTTTTCTCTAGTGATACAAAAGGATCTGTTACTTTTAGGGTGACCCACTGCTCTGGTGTGATTGGGACCAAGGGGTTCCATGGATTTGAAACTTTGAGGACTAAATCTAGGAAAGCCTCGGCACCCCTGGAAGAGTTGTTCCCCTAGGTGTTCAGTGATTGACAAATGTCAATAGTTGTGATTCAGTTCAATTGTGCTATGGTGGTCAACGTTTCCGTTGTGTTCAACTTGGACATGTGTCTCCCAATAGGTTATTACTATGAACGGAATGTGCGACTTACAACAAATATTAGCTATTGGCACCAACATACTGATGAGACTAAAAGTGACCCAGGGGATGTAACTGGTAGTTTAATGAAACAGCAAAAAGACAACTAGATACCTAAGTTCTTCAGAACCTGTGTGTATATATACATATAAATCATGTCTTTATGGGGTTAAATTTAATCTAAACTTTACATTTTTCTCAGTAAAAGAAAATTGAGTGTTGTGGATTTCTTCTCTCTTGAGGGAGAATATGGCCTTTGATGCTCTATCCTTTACTACATTCCCCACCCTGTCCTGCTCCAGAAGCCAGAATGTGGTATCTGTTTTCAGTGGTGTTGTAGTGTCAATGGCAGGTAAAAGAATTGGGTGTCCTGATCCTAGACTGAGTAGTGCCCTCAGTTCTATAGCCTCGTACCCCTCAGGTACTTACCAGCTAGAACATCAACCTTGGGAGGTGAGATTTTTCTAATACAGCATTAATTTTGTAATGCAATATGATGGATGCAGAGTCTGTCCTGTTTCCCTGTGGTGGTCCTCAGAGACTGCATCCTCTGTGCACTGTGATATAGGTGGTAGATGTGTTCTTTGTAAGCTTTAATCTTATGAGTGTCAAAAGTATGATGTTCCATTTTTTAAAATTAAACCATGAGCTAAGGCTTTACTACAGCTGGTTTTAAAGTTTAAATTGTGAAATACTGACTTCCCCCTCATCCACACCAAATATTTTAGTCTAATTAAAGTACAAAAAAAAAAAAAAAACAAACCCTAGTTCTACTTAAGAAAACATTGCTTTAAATGTCCTGTGATCTCTGGTCAATTTTTATATATATTTGTGTGTGTCTGTATGTGCTTTCACTTTTTACATTGTTTGCTCTCTACCTGTGTTAAGGTATTTCACCATTGAACGGTGAACATTTTTCTTAGCATTAAAAAAAAGCCATTTGAGTTGTTTACCATGTTATTATGGAACTAATTTTGTTTTGCTTTTGATTTAATCTGGTCTTTTTTATTTTTTTAAAGAGGGGATTATATGTTGCTATCCATGCCCTAAATTATATGAAAACCAAAAAAAAAAAAAGTGTATTTCACATAACTAATGTATGATCTTAAGAGTGCATCTTTTTATTTTGTTTGGTGTTACATAATGTTAATCCTCCTCCCCTAGCTAGCAAACATTATGAACTGCTTCAAATACCCGACACAATATACACTCAGAGTTCTAGTATGTATCTTAAATTTTAGAGCTTGCCTATGCTAAATTAATGATCTTTGATGTAAAAAAAAAAAACAGTGACATTTGCATTTCTCTCTAAATATACTCTTACCCCCAAAAAAGTATTTTTTAAAAATATTTTTTAAAAAAGTATTCATTGAAAAATATTAGGTAAGCCATAACTCATAGTTTTTATGAACTGAAAACTTTTAAGTTTGGAATCAGCCAGGTTTCCTTTTATGCGTCACATTCTCAGTTCTGTGGATAGCCAATATTTCTCCATTTAGCAGACTACTTTCTTCAAATCCTCTAAAAACACATGATTTAGGATGCAACAAAAGGAACCTCAAAAGCTAAAATATAATACCCGACTGGCATTGAACATCTTAGGGACTAGCATAGTTTCATCAACAATTTTGTATTGGAAAACCTATTTAAGCAAATCCTACTTACAAATTGCTACACTGTACAACTCTAAAGAATCTAAAAGCAGTCTTCCAAACTATCACTTCAGTTGACAGATGACTGGAGGAAACCCTTTGATCACTTCAACCTGGAACATTCATGCTGATTTTTTTCATACTTGCTATTGGTCATACTTGTTATCTGTACCAGCAGATTTTGATGAAAATTCTGTGTCCATAATTACTCATCAAACTCAACATCCTACTTTTTAGTAGGAAAGAAGTATGTAGGATAGATGGGCTTTCTCCCCACCTGGCAATTTTTTCCCCTCCTTTTAGCTTCAAAATAGATTGGAAGTCTCTTAGGGAGCAGGCATATAAGCATCAAACTTGAGTACTCCAGGGAGTCGTATTAAGCACTGGACATGTCCAGGAACTAGATCATGTGCTACTCAAGAGCATGTTTTCACTATGCAATTGTACAGCTTCCTTTAACAGACTTCATCCTTTAGAAGCTCACAAATGTACGAATCCCAAAAAAGGAAATGTCAACCCATACATACAAGCTCTTTTCTGCTACAACAAATAGGTGTGGAACTATACCTAGAATTGGTTTACCTGATGGCAATTATGTAAAAAGCAAATGTCGGGCTAGTTTGCACAAGGGAAGATTTAAAATAACCAACATTCTTAGAATCCACTTCAGTAGACAGCAAGAACATTGGATCAGACTTTTGTGTAACAGTTGAATATACCAACAGGCTAAGCATACTCTTCAGGAAGCCATAAGAAATTAAGACCTACCTGTGCTCCAGTCCAATCTACATCCCTTTATTATTCACTATAGAATAAATTGGAGATAGGCAATTGCTCATTTCTAGCAATCTTCAGATTTTGTTGGCTGCCTCTGCCTTTAATGCCATGTGGTGGTAAGGTTGCTTTAAAAATGTTCAAGTAGTTAAGAAAGATCCCGGGAATAGAGTTTCTTCTGAACGGTGTGAAGGAATGGGAAGGACAAAATACCATTTAGGTATTGTGTTGGAGGACACATTCAATTTGGACTTTTGAATCTGACCAAAATGAGTTCTTGGAAAACTACTCTTGCTTGCGGTTTGGAATGTCCACTATTGCTGAGCCTCTGCTCTGTGGTGAGCACAAAACTGACAGCCACCAGCTAAGGTAGATGCTGCTGCAAATCCTACACTAATGACAGGTCCTAGGTAGCTAGGAGGTAACAAGTATAGATAGCTTCACCCCTTGGGTTTCATAATCTATAGATTGAGATAACTGAGCAGGCAGTCTGGCTCAGGACAAGGGAATGCCAGTCATCTGAGGCAAGGATGGGCTGCTTATTTGGAGATGAGGGTTTTGAGACGTTTACATATATGTGTGTGTTATGTGCAATTTAACTTTGTGTTCACATTTGGAGGCTGTTAATCCAGAAAACCCTCAGAAGTTTTATGTAGGGTTTATGTGTATATGTAAATTGATGGGGAGTAGCAATCAAGCCTTAACCACTGCTCAACAGTGGTTCTCCTTTGAGACCACCTATCTGGAAGTTAAGCTAGAATTAACCTGGTTTTAAATCTTAAGGTTTTTCCCATGGGAGGGTATTTCTTTAGACTATATTGACTTGTTATTGGCAATATGGGATTACTTATATATACATGTAAATAAGCTTTTAATATAAATAATAGCCCACTTTTAAATAGTTTGCGGGTTTAAAGTATTTTGGATTGCAGTGGGAAAATGAATTATACAGCCTAGCTTAACATCTGAAATAAAAATATTCTAGGTTGTCTTTTTATATTGAAAATATTTTTATATAAAAAAAAGCAGATTAATGTCTGTTTTACCCAAGAACCAGAAGCTGTTTCGTTCCAACTTTTAAATCAAGATCTTGAATAATAGCATGTGGTATCACCACATTTTAAAAATGTACTTAGTCAATCACAAACACATTTTCTAAGGAATTGAATTTTATAGAGATAATTGAATGCTTTCATCTGTAACAGAATTAGTGGCCTGCAAACCACTGTGGTTTCTTGTTATATTATGAAGTTGTTCAAGGGGGAATTGATGCTACAAGTTACATGCATACAGGAAGTATGAGGCAAAGCAAAATTACATTTTTAAATTCTAAACTGACAACCATTGACTAAAGAGTATACTTTACTTTTTAACTAAAGTATTCTTTTCCTGTATTTTCTCATTCCAGTATCTAGGTGCTTAAATTTAGCATTAAAATCAGATATATATTAACAAACTCAAGCTAGATTTGATAAACTAAACTTTGTAGTTGAAAATTTCTAGCAGCGTCTATGTAACATATGATATGGTGCTTTTTTTATTTGCCAAAATGTTGACTTCATTCTCTATGTCCTGCTTTCTCCTTTTTCCAGTCTACCATACAATCTGCAATGAAGGAAGTCCTCAGAAAATTGCTTTATCTTAGAAAGCAAATTATTTTCTAATTTTTTAAGAACCAAAAACACAAGAGGAAGAGATTTAAGAGTGGCTTGTTGTTACATTCTTGAAAATGGGTACGTGTTTTGTGTATCCACTATTTCCTAATTATAAAAGTGAGTGCATTTTCTCTAATCAATACTGCCACCAAGAACCCATCTCAACTGTACAATCCATATAATTAGTGATTGGCGGAAGATGGATACTTGAACATAAATCCTTTAAGATAAAACTAGGAAATGGTGAAGGATCTATATGATTGAGTCTCTGAATTATCTGGGTATTTCTCAACTGGGAATATCAGTATTTCGAGGGCTATTTAATCAACAAGAATGCTAAAGATGGAATACTTGAAGAAAACAGACCTGTAATGGTCAGAATACTTCAGTTATCTTGGATGATGGAATAAAAACTCAATTGCCTTTAAACAATCTGTCTTCAATGACTTTTGACAGAATGACTGCTGGTTTTAAGTCTGCATTATCATCTCTGATGTAGTGGAAAATGCAGCTAGACTGAGAATCACAAGTTTTGGGTTTGGGCCCTGTTAATTGAAGCAAATTTAGATAAATCATGTTATCTGCCCAAGTCAAATTCCTCACTTCCTCAAATTCTCCAAAAATGAGGAAGTTACTTTGGGGGATGTTTATAAGGATTACATAAGAGCACTTAGCACAAAGTAGGTGCTTAGTATTAGGTGACTGAATCTTCACAGTCTACAGATTACCAGGGATGAGAACGATGAAGATCTTTATTACCAGATCTTCCTCTCAGAGACGTTGCAAGGGAGATATTCCAGGTAGAACGTGAAATAAATGAAAACCTGTCGCAATTACCAACTGCCACAAAAGCACACCCACAAAACCCAGTGGTGTACAGCAATGAATCTTCGTTTACTTTATGAGTTAGATCAGTGATTTAGGCCGGGCATCTCTGAACACTTCTGGACTTGCCTGACTCACTGGAGGGTTGGTTTTAACTGGAGTGACTCGGCCTTTTTATCCACGAGTCTCATCCTCCCAATAGCTCGTCCAGGCATGTATTCATGGAGATAGCGGAGAGCAACAGCAAGAGAACCCAGTCCTGCGAGCCTCTTTCAAGGCTGCAACCCCCGCAGAAGCAAGCTACATGGCTGATCACAGAGTGGAAATCGTGGAGCGGACAAAGAGGAGCAAATAATTGGGACCCTAAGTGCAATCAATCTCCCATTCTCTGCTTTGTGTTTGATAGCTGTACTTCTTTGCCAGTGAGTTTGGAGAATGTAGAGAAGCCGGGATCTGTTTGGTTCAAAGTGTTTTCATTCATAGAGCATTAAGAGGAAGCCTCTTCTTACACCATGAAGGCAAGTTAAAACCAAAGGAATGTATCTGCTGTCCACTCATTCAGTTCATCATTTAGACTGCTCCTGATACCACATGGCCAGAATCAACACCCTCTACGTTCTTAGCCTGACTTGTGCAGAGCTGCTACAAGAACACTAATGAGGTCAAATGAAGCATTCAGTTTAGAGCCACCTCTTTTAAAATGAACATCTGCATTCATCAATGCCATTTCCAAAGCCTGACTGGGATGTCTTCAATGCGGTGGTGCTTTGTATCTGTTGTACCTCTTGCTGGCCATCTTCAGAATCATGGACTGCTTTAGGGAAGCTGGAAACTTCAGCAATAATAATGCTTTAGCAATAGTATGGCTGACTGATCATGGTATCTTGTAACTCATGCAAATTTTAAAAAAAGAAACACTACAGTTACCTGTGTCTTGTTTCTATATGACAAGTATCAAAAATTGGAGTCTGAAGTTTCTGCTGCTGAGGAAGTTTGGCAGTGAGCATCTCTTTGGGGATTTAGCTGTGCTTGATAGCCTTAGTGATCTGACCTCAAACTTCAACTTGTGTGTATCCAGAATTTCTTTAGTACATTTTTTTTTTTGAGGACTGAACACATCTCTCCTTGCATGTATGTTTAAATGAGCTCCCCCTTTTTACCCATCTTTAATGGTCACGTAACCTATTTTGATGATCACATGTAAATGCACAAAAATATTTTGTGATCTTTTACTGGTATCCCAGTACATGGGACTTTTTTTTTAATACTATATCCATTATTTTTGTAAAACACAAAAAAACACTTAGATTGCAACCAGAAAAAAAAAAAACCCCAACACTATTTGGTGTATATTTTTCCACTCTTTGGATATATGTTTTTATATTCATCAGGAAATGTTTGAAGCTTCTCTAGTAGCACATTCATTTAAAGGAAGCTATTACAAATCACACACACACAAAAAAAACTAAAATTCACTAAGTCATTCAGCAAGCTGTAATGGACATGGAATGTCAACATATTTTTAACTTGCTTTGAGCAACACAAAAAATATGTGTTAGTCTACATAAAATTTGGTGCTTGATTAAATATGAAAATTGTGAGCATCCTTTCCAGCATGGTTTATTATGTACTCCAAATTGAGTATATACTTTGATTACGTATTTGGAACCAAACATTTCCTTGTCTTGTCAGTTGAAAGTATCCTGGAATAAAGTGCTGTGGAACCAAAAAACTGTGTTGATCAGCTAATATTAAATGTTCAGAGGTAATGAGCACAGAAGATACATAGCACAGCACATGCCAAGTTCATCTGGAATATCTCATTAAAATATTAGTGATTAGTTCCTTGTTAATGTTTTGAGAAACTAAGCAGTTACTAGTTTCAGGCCTATCTCTTATATTCAGCTTCTAAATGTATCATCAAAAAGAATTGTAATACATTTTTCATATATGCCAAAAATATGTGTTTGGCAATTCTTTAAAGCGACTTGGTTATATAAGAATATATTCTCTAAAAACCAAAATTTCTGGATAGTACATAAGTACAATAAGAACCAAGAAATTTCTTCCTATTTTAACCCATTTCTAGTGCCTTCCTTGGAAAAAAAAAACAACAAAACCTTTTGCTACTTTTGTCCCTACTAAATGTGGAATAGGAGCTAGAATTTACATGGGTAGCTGATCTTATTTATCTCCACATTCAGACAGGCCTCCTGAGGAGATGTGTCTACCTTCCCTTAGGCGACTCCCTCCTGTTCCCATGTTGACTCTCCAGTCCCTTCCTCGCCTGTTTTTTCTCACCTCCTTAGCCCAGTGTCAGAGGAAAAGTCTTCTGTCAGGGCTGAGCCATGTGCTGGGACACTGGGGAGTTATGGAAGCCTTCTCTAGGATGCTTTCCTCAGCTACTTCTCAACTACTTCAATTCTCAGTGCCACTTGCCCCTTTTTACAGCCCACACAGGCTCAGTGATCCCCTCTGTAAAGACAACAGCAAATAAATAGGAGCCTGCCATCCACGCAGCTACTTCCAGTGTCTGTATTCACAATCTAGCGTGCTGAGAGCAGAGATGAGCCATCTGCCCTCTGCCCTGCCTCTTCACTCTGCAGCCACCTTCCCAACTGCATTTGCACCTCTTCAGAATAAATGCTCAGTTTCTCAAAGCCTCATCCTATTCTCCTCCCCAAGATGCTTTAGCTAAGTCCCCACAGGTAAGGGGAAGTGGGTTGCAGTTTCTCTACACTGCGATCCTCCTGGTTCTGTGTGTGGGCAGCTGCACTTGTGAATCTGCTAGTTGGTGTAAGTGGCTCCTTGACTTCTGTTCACATTATGACATGTCCCACTGCTGACCACAGTGTGGTCCTGCAACTGACTTCAAGGTCTCTACTTCCAATAGTCTCCATTTTCCAACAGAGGGTTAATCTGCTTGACTTTGGACGGGGGGAAGGGGGAAGCTGGGACTTTGGAATGTCCTGAACATCTTGCTCAGGCCTCGTTTTCTCCGATTAGCTAGACAATTCGTTCTATATCAGTGCTGAGCTAGTGCATCCATGGTGGGTATGCACTTGGGACACGAGGAGGACTGCTCTGTGCAACTTGCAGCCTTGCCCCGGCTATGCCTAGGAAACTAGTCTTCTAAGTCATCATGTAATTTCTTTTTCTGGTCTCATGCCCATCTCTACCCCCCATGAACAGATGGGGTTTGTCCCTCAGGGGAAGGAGGGGGGGTCACAGGTGCTCTTGCATCTTTACAAAACTACTCTTCTGAGTCTTTCTCCACCCCCCAACCTCCAGCCCAGGCGTCATTCTACTTTCCCCGTGATGGACTCTCCATAATGCTAAGTTCCCTCCATCTATGACTTAAGGTGAAGCTCTGTTCAATTGTTCAAATTTTGCTTTTGGTATGTGAATGGAGCTCTTAAAATTTAAAATTCCCTTTTCATTCTCAATAAAACTTAACTTCCAAGCCTCCTTATCTTCCTAGAGATGCCAAGGAATAGTAAGAAAATATGCCGAAGACCATAGCTCAGTACTAGTTGCTATTGCTCTGATATATATCCTTTCCTGCCACTATTAAGCTTCATGGCTGAACTTTAGCTGGGAAGACAGCAGGGAAGGCGCGTACAAAGAAAACAAAAACTTCATTATCAAAGTATCATCCCAGTGTAGACATTCTTGCCCTGCACTTGCTGTTTCTGGCTTTCGTGTTTGTCTGCTCTGTTTGTAATATCTGAGTGTCCTCTTGACAGTCTGAAACAACCCTAGTCAGTCCTCAAAGGCTAGGTGAGAGGTCACCTCCACTGCAGACCTTTTTTCTCCTAAATTTCATTGCCCTTTCTTAGCACCCCTTTGCCCTTTGTACTAATGAGAAAACATTCAGCACATTATAATCAGGCCTCTGTGTGCCTAAATTCCTTGCTACATCATGAGCTCTGTTCTGCTTTGGAAAACCCTCTGGCCTTTGCTCTACATTTCCAAATGTATTCATTCAAGACCCAGTTTAAATTTCATCTCCTCTATGAAGACTTCTCTACCCACCAGGATGGAAAATCATCTTTCCACCCCCTCCAAACAGTAAGTAACAGTGATACTTGGATGCCCAGGGGATACATACCCCAAAACTCATACGGGGGCCACTGGGAGACAGTGACATGTGACGGTGACAGGGCATGTGAAGGAAACTATGACAGCAAGTTTGTAAGTACAGGGGGCCTCCAGGGAGAATGGTTTAGATTTGACTAGAACTACTTAGGTTGTAAGTTCCTTGAGTTCAGAAATTAAAACGAGTTTTCTCTAAATATTTATTCCTTATCTGCGATAACAACTTCATGTCCACTTTGACATTTCTTCATGTGTGGCAGGCTTGCAATAAATGTTTGCTGATTGAATGACAGGTGCGCAGAAAAACTAGCCTGATCGAATCTCTTGTGAATGCCTTCCTTTTCTGAGAGCTCATTAAATTTTAAGTTGTTTTCCTTGAAATGCTTTATATGCTTCTCCCCTCTCCCCTGTTTGTTTGTTTGTTGTTGTTGTTTTCCTTCCACAGGTTTCCATCTTGATTGGCTGCTGGTTTTGTCAAGTCTTAAAATGTGTGTGTGTTTGGTGTGGGACTAGGATGAGAAGTGGAATTAGGGATAGGCCCAGCTTATAGCAGTAAAGTGGTCCTGTAAGGGCACAGAGGTAACTTCTTTCAAAGCAGTACAGGTCACCTGATGTAGAACATTGCAAGCTGTTTGGTTCTCACCCTGTCCCTGAAAGTTCAGTGGATGGCAACAGGTTCGTCTCTTCTATGTTCTATTTTTGGACAGGGGGCTCGAGCTTAGACTGGTGGTGCTCTAATTCTTGGGGGATGGTAGCGCTCATTCCAACAGAAAAACCTCTAAGTCAATAAGTACTGTCATTAGAGAATAAGACAGGCATAGGAGTTCTTTTGACATGGGTAAACCATGATAGGTGCCCCCAAGTCAATGTGCAAGGAAGATGCTAAATTCAGAAGATGCCATGGCTGCTCTTGCTGGCATATGGGACTATTCTATTTACATTTCTAGTCAAAAATAGTGATTGATCAACCTGTCTTTTTAAAAAAACACTGACTTTGTGCCTAGCACTATGGATACTGCAGGAAAAAAGCAGTGTCTCTCCGGAAGAACCATGTCATGGATGGAGCCAGATCAGATTATACAGCAGGTTGAATCAGAAAATTGAAAGCACCAAGTGACACAGGGTCCCAGCAGGAACAGTTAGGCCAAGAAGGGCAGAGAACTTGGAACAGCCTGAGCAGAGCTGAGGCACAGTGAGGACGGTGAGCAGGAAGGAAGAGGAGTGAGGGAGGGCAGGTGAAGGACAGAAAAGAGAGAGAACTGGGCAAGGAGATAGCCCAGGAGGTCCTGGAACAGGGAAGTGACCTGATTGTGTTGACTTTTGTACTTCTATAATTTGGTATCCGCTTGGTTCTTTGTATTCCTGGGGCAGGTAGTTTCTTTTCAGGCCCTGCTTACCTGGTTGGTGTTCCCCTAAGCTCCTCCGTGACTGTGTGCAGGTGAATTGGTCTAGGCAGCCAGGCGGCTGAGGCCTCTGACTTCATGTCTGCAAGGGTACTTGTTCCACTATATAATTACCAGCATTTATCAGGCTCTTTAGCCCTCTTAGGATGGCTTTTGGCAAACAGGGTAGAAATCTATCATGCATTTAAATTATATGCAGTCTCCTCTTTAAAACCTTCCTTCAGCATATCTACCCCACTCCACATCCCAAGTACTTCTCAGTCTATGAGTCAAAAGGAAACAGGTAGTTTGTCCTTTTGGGTTGGAGAATTAAGAAGAAATTTCCATTCAAATAACATATATATTTGTGTATATGAGTGGGGGAGGGGGGCGGGTGAGTGACATCTCCCTAAATGCTGAATCATCAGGCCAGGAGAGGGGCTTGGGAGAACTCACGGAAGAAACCTCAGAAGATTTAAAGAGAATCACAGACAGACAAGGCTGAATGTTGGCCAACATCCAACAAAGCTCTTAAAAGATTGGAGTCACTGCCCCGTTCTTGAGCTCTGACCTGGAGGGAGAAAGGAGTCTGGGAGACTTGGCACCAGCTCAGGCGTGCTTAATAATCTTTCTGGTTCTGGGTCCTCTTTAACCCGCTGGGAAGAGGGCCAGAGGCAGGTCGTTCTTCGTGAGTACACATATCTAGACTGGCTAGTCTACTTTGCAGTCCCCTGCGGGTTCCCTGAACCTCTGCTGGATTCAGCTCCCAGATTGGAAGGCTATGTGGTGCTACCCGCCCCCTATGCTGCCCCTACTTGCTTCTGGCCTGGAAACTGTGACACCCCCTTTCCACCAACTGACATCTGCCATATGCTTTAGGGAACAGAATAAAGGGCAGGAAGTGGGGGATTAGAAATACTACAGTGATTAAAGCCTGAGCCTGAAGTTTAGAGGCTGCCTGTTTCCATAACAGCTCATCTTCTCTACCTGCTACCACCAGCTCCCAGAAGGATGCATCTTGTGCCTGAAATGCTGTTATTGACCCTGTGAAAATGTTCCTGAACTCTGCCTTTGACACCTGTAGTCTTTTCCAATGGGCAGCCAGTGGGCAGATTTTTGGAAACAACTAGGAATTACTCAGTTGATTTCTGCTTAAGGTGTTGTTTGGGGTTAGCAGTAAAGGTGGACCTGAAGCAATGAGCTTGCTTTTCTGTGTGGTGTGCAAATTAGCTCCGATATCTATTCTTGGAAGTATTTTGAGTGAAGCAAGTCTCGCTGACTTACCCCCTTGATAATCTGAGGTGTGGCCAGGATGCCAGGCATGATACTAAGGCTCTACACACACCATCTCGCTTGAACTTTCAACACTTCTGGGATAGCCTCCTTTCAAACTGAAGCACAAGCCAACTAAGACTCAAAGCGATAAGAACATAAGATGGGAGAGTGTTGAATCTGATGGGTGGAAGTGGATGTTGGTTGTGTGGGAGGTGAGTGGGGGGCTTAAGGGTCTGAAGTTTACCCTGAGAGTTCAGTGAGTGGAGACACTGAGGTGGTTGTCCATAATAGAGCTTAGCTGTGTGTGCATGTGTGTGGGTACACATGTATGTGCATGCACATACATGCACTGGCACATGTACACACATGTAAGGGAGATCTCAGGGAGAGTAGGAGGGATGAGTTATCTGAGTTCCTAGGTTGGGGGGGAGACAGCAAGCAAGAAGGAAGATGTAAGAGGGAAAAGATCCCAGAGGCCACAGAACTTGTACCACTGTTGCTGCCTCCTGTGGGTTAATAGATCAGGACAGTGGGAAAGGTGGAGGCTTCGCAAGTGGGCCAGGAGGCAGGCTGTGTTTGGTTTCAAGACTGTAATAAACAGAAATGAGTCAGCACTGGGTTGCGATTCAGGAAACCTAAAGCCTTATACCCACCGACCACCAGCTAGCTCTGTGATATTGGTAAGGTCATTCTCCTGTGGCCTGATGAGGGGATTTTATGGGGCTGTTTCTCCCTTAGAAACAGCCAATGAGGAGAGTAACACTCAGGAGTTCTTGCCACTGAAGGATGCATCAGCTCTTTCAAACCCCCCAGGCTCAGCCACCACCAGCTCTGTGTGATTGTCACACACCTAACATCTCAAAGCTGTCCTCGCTGCTCTTTGCCATATGGAGTCAGGACAGTCTTTTTCTTTTTGAATAGGAAATAGATTGACATGGTATGAAATTGAAATGCCTAAGAGGGTGGACATTGAAGTCTTTTCTCTTCAGAGGCAATCAATGTCACTACTTTCTTTTATATCCTTCTGAGATTTCATGACTATAGCAATTTATATCACTATGACTTGTATGTTCTGTAATTGAATCCTCTCACTAATTATTTCTTGGAAATCATTCCATATTAGTAAGTAAAGAACACTCATTTCTTTTTTTAACCACATAATATTCCACTGTATGGCTACACTAACATATTTAATTAGTCCCCTGCTGGTCAGTATTTAGATTGCTGCCAATGTTTTGACTAGTACAAATAACATTGCAGTGAGTAGCTGTATGCTTATGTCATTTTGCATATATACAAATG
This sequence comes from Galemys pyrenaicus, assembly GCA_019455555.1. NCBI lineage: Eukaryota > Metazoa > Chordata > Mammalia > Eulipotyphla > Talpidae > Galemys > Galemys pyrenaicus. The sequence goes on along the minus strand of JAGFMF010012290.1, from coordinate 30,846 downwards.
TATTTGTGGAATAAGAGCTCAGTGGCATACCTGCCTTATCTCATTTGCAATTTTGAGTTATTGCAGTTCCCTTCCATAAAATTTCTATCAGTGAAAACTATCATAGTTATGAATGAAATAGCTTCATACGCTACATACCTTTATCACCATGATGCATTATCAAACTTATTCAACCTTTCCATCTGAAAAATGACAAATGATAACATTTGATTTTCTAAAAAGGAAGTCCAATGATGTCACACATATGCTCAAGGGCACCATGGTTTTCCCCTTTGTTCTTTTTTTTTTTTTTCTTTTTGGCATAGATGAACCAGGGTGCAGGCCAGAAGTGCAGGGGGTGGGAAGATTCATCAGAAACATAGTGGGGAACAGAACAGGTGGATCTACTGAAATACACTGCTGAGAGGAACAGTGGGAGATACAGGAGAGGCCTGCTGTGCAATGTGGGCCAGCTCCCTGGACAGGGTTAGAACTCAGGCCATAGAGGTGATAATGCTGAGACTTAACCCTCACACCACCAAGGGGGCGTTCCTTTTGTCCTTAATCTCCAAAGTCCTGGAGGGTGACCCAAAGATGCGATTATCTGGCCCTGTGACCTCTCTGTTTTATCTCCCACTCTACTTCTCTGGTTCATTCTGCTCCAGTTTTCCTGACCTTCTTGTTCTTCCTCAAATGAAACAGACTGGTCCCACCTGCAGCAGGGTACATCTGTGCATTCCTCTGCTTACTGTGTTCTTTGTTTTCAGCTACTAGTTCACTTCTCTTACATCATGTCTATCTCTGCACCAAAAGTAGATCACAGAGAAGTCAACACTTTTGCCTAGAATATCCCCACCCAGAACATTTCCTTTCAGATAGTATTAGTCAGTTAAGTGTGGGAAATCATCGTTGTGTGAAAACCCCCAGAGTAATGGCAACTCATGCAAGGATCATCCGTGAACACAAAACCATTTGGAGAGAGTTAACTGGGGATTAGGATGTTTGCACAGATTATCTGTCAGTTATAAGGGGGGAAAATGATGTCTTTACAGTGGATGGATGCTGGAAACCTTAACAGAGAGATCAAAGTTAGCATGGGAACCACATCAATTAAAGAGTGGAATTTCTCCCACATTTTGAGATATTCTACAGAATAATCATGACAAGAGGGTAGAGAAATAAGATGAAGACATAAGGGTAACACTGAGTCTGTAGACTAGTATAAGGTCATTGGTTTTTAAGTAAATTAGCTGGAGAGGTGTTAATTGAGAGTGGTGTGTGTGTGGAAGCAGGAATGGGAGTGAGGATGCAGGCAGGAAATATAGTGACCTGCTTCAGGGCAGGCATGATGGGAATGATGAGAATTACTTTGATTATTTATAGGGTGTTTCAAATATTTATAAAAACAGAAAATAGGATAGCAAATAACCATATACCCTTTGCCTCACTACAATTGTCATCTCATGGCTGATACTGCTCAATATATATACTTAACCATTTTCTCCTACAACTTTATTTTAATGCAAATATCAGGTGCAATATTTCAGTCTGGATTTGTTTAAAAATTTGCTGATGCATTGGATGTGGAAGGTGAAGGAAAAGGAGAAGGTGTGTTTATTGCAGTGGGGAGACTGTAGGTGGAATAATTTTGTCAGGGAAATGATCAAGGGGTTCCTTTCATTCATGTATAGTTTGAAACACCTATTTGACATTCCAGAAGCTATTGGGTAGACAGGTCTGGATATCAGTGAGAGATGGGGGCTGAAGATATACATTTGGGAGTTGTCAGATTACAGAGTATCTAAAATTAAAAGATTGAACTTCTAGCTTCTGGTAATCACAGAGTAGTTTTTATCAGACTGACTGATGCTAATAATAATTATACAGTCTGGAGGCATGGGAGAGTGACCTAAAGCAGACAGATACTAGAGGAGATTCAACCTTTGAGAGAAGAGAACCATACTGGATGAGATCCAAGGTGAAACTGCTTTTTTCCTGAGGGTACTCACTGACCCACGCGATAAACAGTGAAAGAACCCAAGCAGACAGGAGCAGTCTTACTGGACTGAGGCTTTTAAAGAAGCTAGAAATTGAGGAAGAAAGAAGAGGCCATACAGAAGGGAGCCCTGTAATCTGCACATAAACTCTTCTTGAATCCTTCCTTCCCTGACTTCTTAATTATGTACGAGGGGTTAAAACTCTAAGGTTCCTAAAAAAAGCAACAGTTGAAAGACTGAACAGCCCACTCAGTTTTCCATTGAAGCGTAAGCCCTTCCAAATTAGAGGAACTTGATCTCGGGCTTTCCAGTGAAACTTCAGAAAGCCCACACTTTTAGAGTAAAGATACATCCCAGAATTAAACCAAATTGAAATAGACCCACTATAACAGAACCTAAAATAATTTCTAGTCTAAAATGACCTGTCAGTAATTGAACAGCTTGTTAGAGTGGCACACACTCTATTATCCTCACAGTAGGATCTAAACAGAATCTAAAGTCCCTGGGAAGCCTCCCTGGTGGCCTAGGGATTACATCAGCGCTATCAACACTGATATTCCATCCCTGACCAGGAAACTGACCCACAATGGACATTGCCTGTCTGGCTCACTGCTCCCCTCAGTGGTGTATTTTAGTAGACCTGCCTGTTCTGCTCCCTACTCTGGCTCTGGTGAATTCTTTCATCCCCACACCTTTGGCCTACACACCAGTTCTTCTATGCATAAATAAATTAATCTGAAAAAAAAGTCTCTAATAAAACATCCACAATGTCCAGCACATCATCTGAAAGTTTAAGAAATTCAAAGAAACAGGAAGATGTGACCCATAGTCAAAGAAAAAAGCAGTCAACATGAGCAGAAACACATAACATCAATGGACATTACAAAATAAATTGGTGACTGTTTTAAATAATCATTAGGAATAATGGATTTCAGGAGAAATATGAAAACTTAAAAAAAAAGACAAAAACCATGATGAATGGAAGCCCTAGGACGATATACGCAATCAAGAATTCAGAAGAGTAGATGCAACCAAAGAATGTGTCAGTGAGCTTGAAGTCCTCATCTAGGCAAAGCACCCAGAGGAAAAGATATTCCAAAAAAATTAATAAAGCCTCAATGACCTGAATCAAAAATTGTGACTTGCATATCATTAGAATTGTCCGAGGAGAAGAGAGAGAATAGAATGAAAAACTATTTGAAGAAATATTAGTCAAATATTTCCTCAAAAAGCAGCAACTTCAGAATAGCAGCTTCAGGAATATCAGTGACTTCTAAGTAGGATAATTACAAAGAAAGCTGGGAGGAAAAAAAAAGACATATACAGGGAAACAAAATTAAAAATAATGGTTAAGGGCCTCCTTGGTGGTGCAGTGGGTTAAACAACACACTATGAAGCAAACCGCAGCCACTGCAGCACAAGTTCGATCCCTGCCGCCGGCCAGGGAGAGGACCCACATGGCGCAGCAGACCTCTCCTGTTGTGCCCACTGCTCCCCTCAGCAGTGTGTTTCAGTCCATCTGCCTGTTCTGCTCCCTACTCTGTCTCTGGTGAATCCTCTCACCACCCTGGACTCTGGCCTGTACCCTAGCTCTTGTATGTATAAATAAATAAATCTTAAAAAAAAAAAAAAAAAGAAGAAGAAGAATGGGTGAGGGCCTCCCTAGTGGTGCAGTGAGTTAAGTAATGCACTAAGAAGCAACCCGCAGCCATTGCAACACGAGTTCGATCCCTGCTGCTGGCCAGGGAGGGGACCCACATGGCACAGCAGACCTCTCCTGCCTCATCCACTGCTCCCCTCAGTAGTGTGTTTCAGTCAGTCTGCCTATTCTGCTCCCCACTCTGTCTCTGGTAGACCCTCTCACCACCCTGGACTCTGGCCTGTACCCCAGCTCTTGTGTGCATAAATAAAGAAATCATTAAAAAAAAGGAAAAGAATAATGGTTGAACCTTCATCAGCAAAGGTCACAAGACAATGGTCCTGGAAGGAAAAAAAACAAAACCTATCAACAAAGAATTCTATGTTCTGTAGAAGCATATCTCAAAAATGTGAGTGTGAAATAAAGACATTTTCACAATAAAGACACAGAAACCAAAAATGAGGAGACAAGGACAGACTGGAGACACCTGGTGGGGAGGGGAGGGGGAGGGTTGTAGGAAGATGGGAGCACGAGGGACTGAGGTGATGGTGCACTGGTGAGATGGTGATGGGGAATACATGGGGATTACAATTAATGGCACGTATATGTAAATTTTAAAATATTTTAATAAAAAAAATAAAGACATTTTCAGATAAATTAAAGCTGAAATAATGTTTTACCAGCAAACTGACACAAGGGATGATATTTGAAAAATTTCAGGTTGAAAGGAAATGATACCAGAATGGAAATAATAGCAGGTAGAAATGGTAAAGAATACTGCAATTGGCCTGTATGCTGGTGTCTTAGTTGATGTTATACAATAGTAGAGAAATAAAATTCCAGTTTTTCACGTGTGCTTTTCCTTTATAACTCACACAGAACACTTCACTTGTAATACTCTGGTTACCAGATGATTGGGTGCTTTTCCCACACCAATCAATTCTGCCACACTAGCTGGGTGTTCTATAATTTTACACAAGTCAGACATTGCCTACCTGGAGATAGTGTCAGATCCTACATAGTAAGAGTTTGGCATCATAAGACTGCCCCCCTCCCTCCAGCTTCAGATGTCAGTTGAGCCTCTTGTGTCAAGAGATTGGGAAGTTGAGGAGGAGACTGAGAGGGAGCTTCAGAAGGAAAGAGGAAAACCCAGTTGGGGGTAGTTGCTGGAAGCCATCAGCAACCATGCAGGTGCTTATTCGGTGGAGTGATGGGGGCAAGAACCTAACTAGAGTGCATTTAGAGAAGCTTAACAATGGGAAAAGCAGCATAGATATTAGGAGGTGACCTGCACTCTGTGCCAGATCCCCCTCAAAGTGAGGATCAAATGGTCAAAAGTGTGCTTGGCTCATGGAAATGGCCTGATGTTCCCCTGACTGTTCCCCATCTCTCTCTAGAGGGAGGCTAACAATGACCTGTCCCTATAATAGAATGAATCAGGTCTATTCTTAAAGCTTGAAAGGGAAAGTACCAGAGTTCTAACTTAACTTTTTCTACTTCTCTGAGCAACTTACCCACAGACCCAGAGCGCTGAGTGACCATGGAGTTTTGTGGCACACTTGCTGGTGTGGTAGTGGATTCTCAGGCATTGCCCTGCCATTTTAACCAAGAGTCTTGTGGAGAAGCCCAGAAAACCACATCAGAAGTGGCAACTCCCTAACCCCATTGTGGAACTGATAAATTTCTACTCAGATTGGCTGCTGGCAGGACTCTTCTGCCTGGGTCCTCACACACTCGTTCCTTCTCCCTTGGCCTAAATGACAGTGATTCAGTTAGGCTCCTCTTGGCAGACAAGAACTCAACTGATAATAGTGAAGTTTAATGTCTCACAAAATAGAAGTCTCAAAATAGACTAAGCACTGTGTTGCAGGGAATGAGTTACTTCCTATCTCTATGCTTTGATTTTCCTCATTAATTAATGAATTAATTTATTCATTCATTCACTTATTCAACAAATATGTAATGAGTGCCTACATAATGCCAGATATTGTTCTAGGGGCTGGAACTACATCAATGAACAAAAATAAAATTGCTTCTTTTGGCTTTTGCATTCTATTTTTGTGGAAAAAACATAAAGAAGGGCACTTGATGATAAATGACATGAAAATAAGTCAAGCTTGGCAAGGGAGTAGAAAGTGACAGAAATTGTGAAGAGTCTGTTTTATATAAATGGACAGGGAAGACCTATCTGAGAGTCACATGTAAGCAGAGACCTGTGGAAGCAACTGCGCTCCCACCTGGTGGAAGAACATTCTAGGCTGAAGGAAGAGGATGTACAAGGACATGATGTAGAAGTTATTTAGTGAGTTAGGATGACTGAGGTGCAGCCTAAGCAAGTTGATTCTAAGGGGAATGATCCAGCAGAGACAGAAAATGGAGAATGCCAAAGAGATAGAGAAGTCCAGAATCAAACTCGGGGTGAAATCCAGGGAATACATGGAAGGGACTTCGGGTAAGACATGGAGAGTTAAGGTATGAGAGAAAAGAAGGCAAAAGCAAACATGCACTCTGTTGATGCTAAGATGGTCGATTGGTGGTGAGAGCAGTTGGTTTCTTTTCTGGTTGCTTCTATTTCCTCTTTGGAATAAGGACACTCATTAATTAGCAAGAGTAGATTGGGGTAGGAGGTGTTAGTTGTTTGAAAAGTGTGGGAAAGGCACAAATAGTGAGCTAAGAGTGTGGGGAACCCAATGACTAGGTAGCTGGAGACCTGTTGGAGCATCAAGTGCCCATTTGACATGAATGGCATGCCCTACAGAAAGCCTCTTTGGAAGACTACTATTTTTAAACATTTTTCATGGGCACTCCCTGGGGGAGAATACTATTTTCCTGACCTAATGATATCAGATCACAAGACTTGGGCTGATTAGAAAATATGAAGGAAAGAAAAGGGTGTTTCCTGCAAGCAGATGTTTCATGCAACCCAGTATGTGTGTCTCTTTCTCTTTTTTTTTAAGATTTATTTATTTATGCACACAAGCACTGGGGTACAGGCCAGAGGTGTGAGGGGTGAGAGGATTCACCACAGAGAGCAGGGAGCAGAACAGGCAGATCAACAGAAGTACACTGCTGAAGGGAGAAGCGGGCACAGCAGGAGAGGTCTGCCGCGCCATGTGGGTCCGCTCCCTGGCCGGCAGCAGGGATCGAACTTGTGCTGCAGTGGCTACGGTTTGCTTCATAGTGCATTGCTTAACCTAATGCGCCACCAGGAAGGTCCAGCATGTGTCTCTTTGGCCCTAGACTGGCTGTATCTACAGAGTCCATTCCATCAACCCAGAAACTTGAATGATGACCATGGGGTACTGTGCCTCACAGACCTGCAGAGGACCTGTTCTCTGTGAGTGCAGATGAAACTTTGAAGTGCACATCATTGAGACTTGGGGCTTATTTGTTACTTCAGCATGACCTGCTGATTGATATAGGACAGTATGTGCTTTCCTCCAGCATGTCCTTTGCCTAAGTGCAGGTGCAACGAAGACACACCCTTGACTTATTCAGTGTTAGGGATTTGTTGGAGAGGCAAAAAAGAGGGACAAAGAAATTGAGGGTGTAGCTAATGAAACTTAAGCTGGGTGAGGAGAGAAGTGAAGGAGATATTAGATCCATCCTGAGGTTCCCATCTCTGCTAGTGACAAGAGGGCTGCCAGAGATAATTGGGACAAATATTTCCTTGCTTATGTCCCCAAGGAGAGTGTGAACTGTGTGCTGTTGGAGCTTCTGACAGAATCCTCCAGCTTTTTTTTTTTTTTTGTAAGGGTTCATTTACATGTTTCTTTGCAGTAGAGACTGATCCATAGGCAGTTCAGGTATCTGCTTTTGTTTTGTCCCTTTCAGAGTGAATAGATGAGAGAGAGAGAGAGAGAGAGAGAGAGACGCAGTTCCCTCCCCATCGTGGAGTCCATCTGCCCACTTGTCCTGCAGAAACTGCTTTCTTAGACTCTCTATGCACTTGGATGGGGATGGTCCTGTGTGGTCCACTCACACCCTTCAAGTCCTGGTCACTGGTTGTCTTGTCCACACAGGGCAGGGTTCAAAGCACACATCTGGCAACTGGGTAGACTAGAACCTGGTCTGTCTAACTTCAAGCCCAATCTGTACCTGATAGAAAGGGACTAGAAGGCTCCCCATCCTCAAGGTCCCCTTCCTCTTTATTAGAGAAGCCAGATGGGCCTTCACAGCCGTGGGTTCTGCCCCCAGAGACCATCTGCAAGTTCTGGCAGCAGCCTTCAGGCTCTCTGCCCAGCCAGATTTGGGCCAACAGTGACAATTCTGCCTGGAGTCCTCACCTAGCTGCCCACCCCTCTGGCCAGCCACTTGGGCAGCAGCACTTAACATGAGACTATGAGAGCAAGTGGAAGTGTCCACACAGGCCCCATTCCCCGAGGTGGCAGGGTACATGCCTCGATGGGCCTGCTGCCCCATTGGCAGGGGCTTCTACAGGACTCTGCTCTCACCCCAGGCTGTACTGTGGGCCCTCTTGGCACAGCTCCCACTGCAGGCAGGGGCGTGGATGCGATGAAGTCATGCTAGGGGTGTGGAGGAGTATGTGTGAAGAGCAAGAATGCATTTTTTTTTAAAAAGATTTATTTATTTATGCACACAAGAGCTGGAGTACAGGTCAGAGTTGCGGGAGGTGAGAGGAGTCACCAGAGACAGAGTGGGGAGCAGAAAAGGCAGACTGACTGAAACACACTGCTGAGGGGAGCAGCGGGGAGACAGGAGAGGTCTGCTGCGCCATGTGGGTCCCTCCCTGGCCAGCAGCAGGGATCGAACTTGTGCTGCAGTGGTTGTGGTTTGCTTCACAGTGCAGTGCTTAACCCACTGTGCCACCAGGGAGGCCCAAGAATGCATTTTACAGGGGAAGCTGGTCCTGAGAGGAGCACACACCCAAAGTCACTCAGCTGGTTGTATGCGCAGCTCCCCTTCCAGTGTTCGTCCTCCCGGGAGAGAGCCAAGATGAGTTCAGCAAGGTGTCAGCCAGGCCACCTTCGTCAGCTGCACCACATCGCTGAGGTCTTGCCCCAGCACCACCTGCTAGGTTAACTGACAACCAAGTTCCAGCCGGGGCTTGCCTAGGGAGAGGGGGGCACAGGGATGTGCAGGCCATGGAGACTATGGGTCCTGAGAGCAGACAGGGAGGGTCTGCGGGAGGGTGGTCTACCAGATTTCCCAGGCTTTCCTGAAGAAGGGATGCTGCTTTTGCATTTTGCAGAAGGAAAGTATGTTATTTACTCAGTGGCCCAAAGTTTAGTGTGTTCTTTAGAATCACTTTTTTTTTTTGCCTCTGTTTCCTTGTGGGTTTGGATTCAGTGGTCAACCACAATGAGGCTGAGAGGATAGGACCCCCAGCTGGGTTCACAAGGCGAGGAGCCATGACGTGCTTGTGGAGGAGGGAGGCATTTGACTGGGTGGGGAGTGTCAGTGGTTAAAGCTGGCAGCAGTGCCTGCTAGAGGTACTGACTCACAGCCCCGGGGTTCTGGGCAAGTCCAGCATGCCCACCTCAGTTTTCCCAGGTGTAAAATGGGTGTCAGGCCATTGCCTCTGTGGGAGGGCCCGGAGGGCTGTAATTATGGGCGGGTATGTGAAATCCTGGGAGCCCATGGATGGGGCTGCCAGAGGAAGCTGGCAGGAAGGCCATGAGTTCTAACTGGTTGTGGAATTAGGAAATTCCTTCAGAAGAAAGGGCAATGGGGGAGGGGAAATGGCAACCCAGGGAGAAGCTGTCTGGGGCCCTTGGGAAGCCATCTTAACACACACCCAAACCCCTCCACAATGCAATCAAGTTGTTGCTTCTGTTCATACCAAAAGGGCCTTTTTAAAATACAATTAGGCTCTGTTTTATTATGTGTGACAGACGAGGCCATTAACCATTCCGACTATTAAATCAGACTTCATTAAAAAAAATGGAAGTAACTGTAAATTGCCTTGGGTCACGATCATTTAGAGCAGAGACATTGCAAAGAAAAACATTAGGGAGCTCACTACCATGGTGAAGTTAATCAATTTGACATCCCTCGGTGGGGTGCGTGCACCCGAAGAAAAACGCTCTCCCTCACCAGGCAAGCTGTGCTGGGGGAGGGGCAGCACCCTTCCCTCTCCAGTGGGGAGCACCCAGAATAACTTGAAATTGGGGGAAAAGGGTTTTTTTTTATTCCCCAGAGAGGTTTTGTTAGTTTTATTTTCTGGAAAAAAAAATCTCTAAATTATCAGATGTGATACCAAGTCATACATAATACATTTTTATGTTTTGCACCCAAATGTGACTTTAGAGCTAGAAGGAGCAGTGCTAGATGAATAATGTGTCTCCCCACCTCCAAAAGCGGGGCTCTGGACTTGCAATTTTCAGAGCTTGTGTCCTTCCTAGAAGCTTCTAGAGTCTGATATTGGCTTGTTGGTGCGTCCTAGGGGGACAGCCCCTTGTTGGGGTACATGTTGCCCTCCTCTCTTGTATGGGTGGGAAGGAGGGGATGGAGAGAGGACAACACAGTCAATGGGGCTACAGAGAAGGTGTGGAGGCCAGCTTGGATACCCCTTCTTCCCAGACTTACCTGGAGAGCTGAAACTCCAGTGCATCCTCCAAGGTATGGGTGGAGCTGAGGAGACCCTGGAGTGGGGCTGGAGGGCTGAGTTGTGTGTGGGCGAGTCCTGGCTTTGAGATGGAAGGGTAGGCAGAGAGCACTCAAGAAGTCCCAAGTAGGGGTGGGGCCGCTGAGAGACAGGACCTGGTTTATGCAGGCTGCATTTCTAACTGGATAATTAACTTAGATCCACCCTGGCAGTGCAGGTGAGTGTGAGCATCTCAGAGACAGTAGGGGTTGGGGGTGCACTCTGTGTGCTGAGGAACTGTGTCTGACCCTCCCCCTCATGCCTCCCTGCTCTGCTGATGCTGTCTGAAAGCTGCTAAATCAAGTTGTTCTTTGCTGGCAAGCCTCCCTCCCTAGCTCCATCCTCCCGCTTCAGTGCTCTGCCCTTCCTTAACCTCTGCTTACCTGCTCTAGACAAGGCTCCCACAGACTCTGGACCCTCTAGGCCCCTCAGGAGCTGTCCCCACTGGTCTCTGTGACCTCCCTCCTACTGTTCCGATCCAAACTTCAGCACCTCTATATGTTGCTCCGTCCAGCCTGCCTAACTCTGGAGGTGCTGGTCCCTTTGCCTGGTCCTCCCTCCTCCATCCAGGGAAATCCTCTCTGTGTTGTAAGACCCTGTCCTAAGCTCATTTGGAAGCCCTTCTGAGCTCTGGCAGGGTCCTCCCTCCCCGCCATCCTTCCTTCTTTCAACAAATGTTCACTGAACAACATCTGCGCCTGACCCTGTAATGGGAGCCAAAACCACATAGTGGGCAGGACAAGGTCTCTGCCTCCATGGGATTGACATTCTGGCCAAGAGAGTCAACACCTGGAAGGTTAGGGGGTGATAGGGTCATGGAGAAACCGACAGCAGGGTTAGGGTTGATGGGGTGTGATCAGGACAAGCCTCTGAGAAAAAGGAACGTGAGCAGAGCCCTGAGGAAGTGCAGCAGCAGATTTCCTGCAAAGCGGCCCCCTGGCTGGCAGGAAAGGCTCGGTGTATCCCCACAGCACAGGCACTGACTGGCACAGCTCTCTGGCCACAGCTGCGGTTCTCAAGCTCTGTTTCTTCTGGCCTGGGGGTCACTAATGGACAAGGACTGTCTCCTGACCTTGAATCTGCCCTAGATCCCAGCCCAGTAGGCACAAGAGGGCAGAACTAGTGCATGTAACCAAAGGAACGGATGAATTTAGGGACTTGTGCCAGGCATAGTTAGGTGTCTGTCCCCAGGTGTCCACTGATGCTCTCTTGCCCCAGTAAAGGTAGGCAGAGTCTTAAGTTCCCATTACAGTGGCCTCCTGCCCAACGAGTCCATTTTGGAACTTTTGTCTGTTAAGCCAGAAGTTGATCCCCTTGGAGCTTCTAGGGAGCCCCCACAGGGCCAGCACTGCCATTCTTCTTTCTAAACTGTGCAACTCAGAGAAGCAAGTGTGTGTTTAGGAAAAGCCTCTGAAGCCTCTGGAACCAAGATTGGGGGATTTGGGCAGTAAGTGAGCAAGGCTGAGTGTCTGTGTTGTTTGTATCATGAACTCCTGTTATTTTCTGCAAAGATGGATTTGACACAGAGGAATCAGATTTAGGCCTTTCTTTTGAGAGGAAGTAAAAAATAAATGTCCTTAAAAATGTTTGTCTGGAGCAAGCAAAATCTAGATGATTCTCTCCCAGGTACCCAGGCAGATGCACAACCATGTCGATTCAGACAGTCCCATGGGTCCACTCTGTCTTTGTCCTGCCACCAGCCTAGAGGAGACGCTTGCCCAGGCCCAGGGAACACTGACTCCTGCATGCAGTGAGCTCACGGCCCCCTCGTTGTCCTCCCACACAGGCTCACCAGGAGCCCCCCTGCCTTGGGGATCAGCACTGCTGGCCATCATGGTGATTTCAACCCTTCTGTTTTTCCTTCCTGGAGACCAGGCCCTTCTAAGAGGTCCATCCACACAGAGTTCCTCCTGTGCACTCCTCGGTGGTTTCCTCTCCACCGCTTCTTGGGGAGGAGTGAGTCACCAGAACTGACCGCATCCATCTGCAGGGAAGTGGGCTGCAGTGAGGGGCAGGGGGCAGGGGTTGGCTCCTAGGGTGTGGGGTCCCACTGTTGTTTTCTTTGGCCCTTTGCTCATGGTGCAATAAAAGCAAAGTTCTGTTCTGGCCTGGAGCACCTCTCAGAGATGGCTGAGCTTGGCAGGTCTCTGATTTTCTCTGGCAGGGAAGGTGCTTTTCACAGCTCTCTGTGCTGAGAGAGCCACTGTCTTAGGAGAAGGCTTCCTGCTCTGATCCTCCCCTCCCCCTCCCCATAGTCACTTCAATGTCTGACCCCAGAAGAGGGTACCCAGTGAGTTAACCTTGTGCTCTGGAGGGAGTGCTCACCCCTGCATCCAGCCCACCATGTCCGAGCACCCACACCCCAGCTTCTCATCCCCTGGACCCCATTCCTTGGCTTCCGGCATCCTGACCTACAATCCAGCAGTGATGGGCTCCAGACTACACTTGCCTTTAGGAAGTTGGGTAGTGTTGGCCAATTGCGTCTCTTCCTGAACTCCAGCTTCTTTATCTGATAAATAGGAATTAAGAATAAAAAAAACAACAACACCTTGGGTTGCCAACCTCAAGGAGCACAAGGCTGTTGGAAGCTCCAGTTAGTCAGAAACAGCTCAGAAAGTGCACGCCCCCGGCACGGTCAGGCTTGGGGCTATTTTTCTATTCAGTGCATAGCCCTGTGCTTGTCTGGCCAGTGTGTCCTGGGCAGAGAGCTGATTAGGGCATGCATATGACTTTGAAAAGGAGGTAGTGAAAAATATTTAAATCAAGATTAATTTTATGAAGCAATAAGGGGGAATCAGGAGATAAGCACTAGTAGTTCATCCAAAAAAAAGGCCACCACTTTTTTCTCTCTGGAAGTAGGTGGAAATATGGTAAAAATGTTTGTGAAATAAACAGAAGAAAATGAATCACTGAAATAATGACTCAAGACCCTGGTGATTAGTGACTTTACTCTCTGGTTTCTTCGCTGAGGGATTCTGGCATTTTCATTGCCAACTCAGGAGCATTCATCAAACCTGGGGTGGCATCTTGAGTCCTGATACACCTCTCAGTCGCCCACCCTTCCCTGCCGCAGTGACTTCCAACTCTGGTGCAGTGAAGTTTGATTTCACGGCTTCCTCATCCAGGATCTTCTGCAACAAATAACAGTCATGACTTCAGAACTTAAAAATAGAAACTTGAAAATATGCACACGCGGTGTCAGGTAAGGGGACCGGCTTGCAGGGTTTCTTCAACAGGCTCATCCTCTCCTCCACCACTTGAGTCTCCTCAGTGTCCCTGTGTGCCCTTCCTTCCTGGGTGTCCATGACCAAGCATCCTGCTCCAACAAGAGGGAAGAACAGCCACCAGCAGGCACCCACCTCCAGGCCTCCCAGCTGGCCTCCTCCACACCTCTTCCCCTTGCTTTCTGTGACCTGGAGGGAGTTGCTTAGAGCCTCACTCCATAGGTTCATTGTCCCCTAATTGCCACTCATGCATCTTGGTTTCTGCCTCTTGCTTGGATCAAATACTGTCTCCCATTGCAGAGAAAACCTCCACTCCTTACCTACTGCTCTTGTTCAGGCTAGTCAGGCCTGTTCTGTCTCACCTTCTCCAGTTTTCCCTGAATAGATTCTGACACTGAGACTACTTTCTTGGCTCTGGCTTTGCGGAGGTCACCAGGTTGCTGAGTCCATCCAGCAGGTCTACTGACTTGTGCTCGGAGACCTTAAAGGATCACTGATCACTAAATCCTGAAGGGCTTTAGGTTTCTGTATTGTTCCCTTGTTTTCCTTTAAATCTTATTAGTACAGAAACCTTTAAACATTTATAAAATAGAATTATATAGTAGACCACTATGTACTCATCATCCATCTTTAAAAATTACCAATTTATGGTTTAAATATTCATAATGTTCATTCCTTTTTACCCTCTCCCCTGGTTTATTTTAAATTAATTTCCACACTTTATATTCTTTTCATGTGTGATCATTTCAATAAGTTGTCTAAAGGACAAGGACTCATAAAAACACAGCCTCGATATAATTGACACACTCAAAGACTATTTGATAGTAACTAGTTATTAACTTTTTGATCTTCTCATTCTCCATGTTGTTAAATAGCCTTCCTTGGTCAATCACCCCCAGGTGATCCAATCTTTGATCTCAGTCTTTCTTTTAGCTCCAAAATACTATTTCTAACTCTCAACTTGGCATTTCCACACGCTGGGCTCCAGAGCATCTAGATTTAACATGTTCAAGACAGAAAGCATGATCTTCACCTTGACCTTCTCCTCCTCTGGGAGACCCCATCATGATAAATGATATTCACAGCCTTCCACCCACATGCCAGAGCCAGAAAACTGGCTAGTGTCCTTCACACTCCCTCCCCCTCAGTCACTTATTCAGTCCATCAACAGCTCCTGTAAACTGTACTACCAAAACATGTTGACAAACCATTAATTTTCCTGCATCTCTACTGCCAGACCAAGCCACCTCCCCTCCCTGTCCTCTTGGCGGGCCTGCTTCTCTCACTTGTGCCCTCTGCTGGCTCTCAGCGGTACACACCAGCATGTGCATGTTGCTTGTTGAAATGGATTTTCCTGTCAGTTCAAGTAGTTACTGTCCTGAGCCATCCCACACCCCAGGGCTCTTCTTACCCCACCACAGACCTGTCACCTGGCAGACCCAAGCAAGGAGCCTCAGAGACTTTGTTGTATTTTGGGTCTTTGTGCTCAGATATTAAAAAATCATGTAGTATTTTGATGACCTAAGACTTCAGGCATCATCACTAGTGAGATTCAAGGACAAGTGCAGAGATATTCTGCCTTCATTCCCTACTAAAGTCAGAATAATATATCTTTAAAAATCATGGAACCCGAACTCGAAGGGGAGAGGGGAGCAAAGACTGGGAGGGGAGCTGTGAGGAGCTTTTGGGGGATAGGAAATAATCTATTTTAGATATGGGTGGTAGTTACACAAATACGTTTTCTCTCTGAAAATTCACTAAGCTGAATTTACATTTATGAACTTTTCTGTCTATTATGTTCTGATAGAGCTTCCTTAAGAAAAGTATTCTCTTGATCTTCCTGTTTCTCTCCTCATGTCCTCTCCAGGAGACTCCTGCAGAGCAGTGCCTTCCAGGGCAGTCCAGGTCCAGCTTCCCAGTGGCCAGCACACCCAGTGGTCACCACTAGGGTGCTGTGCCCACTACAGTCCTTGGGTGGGGAGGACAGAGCTCCCTCCCAGACCCTCTTACTCTGTTCTGCCAGCCTCTGTAAAATCAGTTCCTTAGTCCATTCAGAAATTTCTTTCTTGCTGAGGGGTTAGGAGAGCCAGGAAAAAGATTTAATCTCTATTTTGCCCTTCCTTTGAATCATACTCAGGAAACACCTAAAGATTCAGGTCATTAACATAAAACCATGAAAAGATGCTCATCTCGCTGCTAATAAAGGAAAATGCAAATTTAAGTCTCAGCAAGATACCATTTCACATACACTCACTTGGCAAATATTGAGCTTGTACCAACACCAAGTGAAGGGAGGATGTGGTGAGTGCAGGTGTCCCACAGGTGGGAGTATAAATTGGTATAACCACTTCTGATGGAAGTTGGGCAACAGCCAGAAGAACTGAAATTATCCTGGCCTGTGACCCAGACACCTCACTCATCAGCCTACACTGCAGGGGAGCACGGGAGCCTCTTTGGGACAAGAATCTTCTGGAGAGATCTTTTGTAATATTGCAAAAGTTGGAAACAACCAGAAAAAGGTAACAAATATTGTGGCCCTTCCATAAATCAATGAACCACAGTCCCATATATCCACATGGATAGATCGCAAAGATAATGCTGATTGGAGAAAGCTAGTTGCAAAGAATGTGGGTTATGCTATCATTTGGATCAAGTTTTAGGACATGCAAATCAGTGCTACAGAGTATATAAGCATGAATAGATAAGTGTTAAAAGGATAAAAATGTTCCTGGGAATGATAAACTTGAAATTCATAACAGTGTTTTGTTTTTTTCTGGGAGAAGGAGAATGGTAGCAGGTGTGACAGACAGGGGAATTCACCTCTGCTGTTCCATATCTTACAAGTGAAATTTGAAGCAGATACAGCTTAGCGTCAAATTCGATTAAGGCAGGTAGGGGGCAGATTTTAATTTTTCTTACCTTGTCTGTTTGTTTGATATTTTTCCAATAAAATCATTCAATTAATAAGCTACTTAGGCCTCCACATGTGGGGACATGAAGGAGTCCTCCAAGTGCAAATGGTTCACCTATTCTAGGTTGGAGGCTTTGCTTCATTACTGGCCCTTTCTCCCCTCTCATTTCTTTAAGGTACTAAGTGAAAAACTCTAAAGCACAACAGTGGAAATTTCCAAGCTTCCCCCAGATGGAGTATCCTGCCCCAAGTGCTTTCCCTACACTATCCTATATCTGAGTCCTTTGGCTGGTAGTCCAGCTTCTACTTGATGTGGGAGCCATGGCGTGGAGCAGCCAGGCTGGCCGTGCTTGAGCAATGACTCTACACTGCACTTGGGGACCTTAGGCAAGTCACTCCCACTCTCTGTGCCATGCAATGGAGGAAGCACAGGCAGAAGAGAGAGGGGACCCTGGAAGGGTGAGCAGGGACAGCTCAGTGGGCTGGGTGCCTCATCTATGTGGAACTAGGCTACTTCACACAGAGCTACCAGATCATATTTATATGTGGCAGCAGGAAATGGCAACCCTCTATCCTCCCACCCCAGACCACGTGGGGATTGGGTTATTATAGCATCAGTACTTTCTATAGCAAGCCTTGCATGCCTGTGGGGGTGGGGGCACCAGAGAGTACCACCTAAAGCCAATTGCTGTAGACTGCAGCAGATTCTAGGATGGGGCAGGAAGGAACCAGAGGCACCTCAGCAGTCTCTCAGGCCCACGTGAGTTCCTGCCTACATAGTTTGCCCTTTTAGGCCAAGCATTTCAGGGAAATGTGGGTACCCTGGCTATGTGGGCTTTCTGCCAAGCTCTCCAAAATGACCATGAGTCCCTGGCACCTCCAGACTCCTGCCTCTCAGAGGAGTTACAGGCACAGTTCCAGGTCCCCCAAAGCCTGAGGAGACCACCGAGCTTCCTCCATCCTGGCCACTTCATCTGCCTCTGCCTTCACACTCCCAGGTGCTCTCAGTCCGTGCTGACAGGCAGGGATGGAAACAGTTATGGGTTCAACAATCTCCTCCCCACATTCATATATTAAAGTCCTAACCCCTGCTGCTCAGAATGTGACCTTATTCGGAAATGAGGTTATTGCAGATGGACTGAGTTAAGATGAGGTCATTAGATTGGGCTCTGATCCAGTATGATTTGGTGTCCTGAGAGAAAGAGGAAATGTGGGGGGAGGCATGTGCGTGCACACACACAACACACATGCATGAATACACGTGGACACACATACACAACATACATAGAACACCAAGTGAAGAGGAAGGCAGAGGTCAGAACAAGCAGGGGTAGCTAATGCAGCCAGTGAGCTACCAGAAGCGAGGGGGAGGCAGGGCTTGGAACAGACTCTCCCTCACAGCCTCTGAAGGAACCAGCTTTGTTGACATCCTGATCTTGTACTTCCAGCCACCAGACTGGGAAACCCTGCTATTCCAGCCCCCCAGGCTATGGCCCTAACATGGCCACTGCCTGACCTCAGGCCCCCGAAGCCCATCCAGCTGACACGAGGTTGCACAGTTCTTGAGAAGACGAGATGACACCTGATTTCTCTGACAGTGTCACAAGCTGGTCTGACACTTTCTGTGAGGGAGTTGGGGATTTCATTAGGAGCTGAGGATAAAAACATGTTGCAATTTATTCTTCTATTAAGCGTGACAGGTTACAGCTGCTTTCTGGGTGGTCTGCTCCTCAGCCTGATCTCAATGGTGTTTGGGGAAGACAATACTTTCACTTATCACCCGTACGAGATCATATAACAAGGCAGATTAATGTCATGGGACACATCATAAAGACGACAGCGGCCTCAGACACGCTGTCAGCTGCTGGGTAATTAGAATGAGTCTGGCATGTTTGCCGGTCTGATTTATGGCACCGATGGCATTCTGGCATAGCCCTGGCCTTCTGATGCAGGCGTCCTTTCTGCTTTATTTCCTAGGGTGTGGATGATTCTAAACTCCTTTTTTTTGGGAGCAGCCCAATTTAAAGAGCTGCCCTACTCCCCAGGATTCTGCCAGGTGGGTTCTTAAACTTTGCCCCAAAGGTGCTAGATCTGGGAGCTGAGCCATGGGTGGGGGGGCATGTGGAAGTGGGGAGGGTAGCGGCCCCCAGTCAGCAGGTCTGCCCCACAGTGGGATCCCCATCTCTCCATCCATATCAGTGTGGCCTTGTCATTTTTTGTCCTGGGTCCTAGCTTTCCCCTCTGCAAAGAACAAGGAATAATGGAAAGTTTAGCTCTTTCCAACCTATAAGGGGATAGGAGACTGGGAAAGGTTTTAAAAAAGATGTCAAGAGTGGCTCACCAGCTATTTTTGGTGTTTTTCAACTTCCACCCAAAGGGGTAGGCTTTTCTCTCACATAAGCTTGAGCAGGATGCTCCAATGTCAGTTCAGCTTGGTCTGTGGACACTGACCACTTCTTGCTCACCCTCTGCCAGCAGATATGTTTAGGTGAAAATGACAGGAAACCTGATTTAATCTTCATTTGTTCAATTTAATTGGGAAGCAGCTCTTTAAAGAGAAGCCTGTTTAAACAGAACCTTATTAAGAGGTTTCTTTGGTTTTTAAACAGGTAGAGAACCACTGAGCTAGGAAGTCCCCAGCTCTACAAACCCTCATCCCCTAAGCGGGATGGCCCACATGATCCAGGAGCTCAGTCACCCCAGGTTGTCAGTGCTCCGTTGCTTCCCTCCCCTGTCATGTCACATCCTTCCTGTTTAGATTATCATTCAAGGGCATCTGACATGAGAGGGTTGCTGTCTCCTACAGGCTCACACTTGCCAAGGCCACCTTGACGCTTTTGTCTGTATTTCCATGTTAAGAGTGACCTTGTAGATTTTCGTGTTGAATGTGGCTTACTTGCCTTTCAAGGTGTGCCACTCTTTGCACTTTGGGGCAGTTATCACCGTCCACAAACTGGGTTTGGGGCATGGATTCTTCCAGCCCTTGGCTAACACCTCTGCTTCTGACAGCACAGTGCTGGGTTTGATGAGGATGAGGGCCAGAGAGTGACTCAAAGATGGTGACAGCTGGCGAGGTTAGGGTGGCAAAGTGAACTTAGGTCTGCCCCGTCCCAGCAGTGATCTCTGTGCTCTAAAAGTGCTGGGCCACACCACACCCACCTCCAGGGTGTAAAATAGACTGGCGTCGGGGGATGGGCCTAATATTGAAGTGCAAACTTGCTGGGGAAAGAGAAGTGCTTTCTTCAGTTCAGAGGCAGCTGTGTTCAGATGACCAGTGAGGTCAAGGCCAACTTCAGAGGTAAGTGGACAAGGCTGCTCAATTTCTGGACTTGGATTGACTCAAGTGGTCATCTAGGACGAACCCTGGAGGTAGACTGGTGTGGCATGCAGAACTACAATCAACTATGCTGCTACTGTCAGCGCAGTCCCTTCTTTTTCTTTAAAATAGTAGACTCAAGCACCCCTGCCCCACCCCCACGTTTAAAACCAGCCACTTGGCTACCAACATAAAAGCTACATTTTCCCTATCTCCCTGGTTATGTGGCTAAACTCTAGCTAATGGGATGCAAGCAAAAGTGAGAATGTGTTCTTAAGAAAAAGTGTTCTTTCTCTTCCACTTTTTCTTGCTTTCTGGACGTTAGACGTTATGGCTGGTGTTGGGTCCTGAAATTACTTTGTAAGTCACACCTGATGGAAACTCAAGATAGAAGGTGAGTCTTTTTTGCTTTTGCTTTTTTTTTTTTATTATTGGGTAACATTCGTTTGCAATACCGCACACGATTTGGGAGAAGGTGACTCTTTGCAACAGACTGTTATCCCAGCTCTTAGTCCCTCCACCTCTGGACTTGCGTGTGATGAAAGCAAGTTTCAATTTTGTTTAAGCTACTGTTCTTTGGGGATTTCTGTCATTTCATCACATGTTATAGGAAAGACTTTATTCCTCTTTTCAGTTGTTTTTTGTTTTGGTAATTCTTCCAATACCTTTTGGTGCTGTTCTGTCACAAACCCCTCTCTAAGTCTCTTTGTAGTAGTGAGAATGGCATTCACTCAGGCTCAGAGTCTTTGGCAGGCGTCAACTTATTGGCATTGTTTTGTTTCTGTGGTATTTATTTTTAGATTACCATTTACTTAAGGTAAATGATACCGTTTTTTCCATTTACAATAGTGACATGAGGTCACTTTCCTTTCTAAATAATTTACTTAAGTGAAAAAACAACCGAGTCGATTTAAAAGATATTAAGTGACTAAGTCACAGGTTATGTCTGCCATGGCAGAAATCAAGGAGGTGGCTCAAGGATGACTAATGCTTGGACAATATGGTATAGATTATGTTGCTTCAAAAAGATTTCCCTCAATATTTCTTTCTCTGATTTATTGACAATTCAAGGTATTCTGGTAATAGAGTTTCCTAATTCTCCCAGGGAATCATTCAATAAATACTCCCACAGACCAAGTATAAGACCAAGTTAGAGTGTGGGCACTGAAGCCCAGCTCTTTGGGTTCGATTCTTGCCTGGTGCAGTTACTAACTTGGTGACCTGGAGCAAACTGCTGTACTTCTCTGTGCTCAACAGTTCACCTGAAGTGGAGCTGATGATGTTTGATTAAATGATATATTGTATGTAAAATACTAAGCAGCATGTCTGGCACATATTAAATATGTAATAAATGGTTGCTGCTTTTTATTGGGATAACACTGGTTATGTCTGTCTTGAACACACCAAGAGGTAGTGTTGAAAACTTTATCCTAACCCCTCGAGGAAGAATAACTGTCTCGGTGCTCAAGAAACCACACTTGTTAAAGTTACCCCATGTTTGTCACAAAGACACATGTGAAAGATACAAACAAAAATTGCCAAGGGTGAACTTGGAAATTACTAGTAAATTGAAGGTAGACATGTCTCCCAAATCAGGTAGCCTTGACTGTCATCTAAACAGGAGGCTGTTTAGATTAGCAGAGGGATTGAAGTTGTTACACCTAGAGTCACATATAGTCGGTTTGATGAAGGTGTTTGCTAGAGTGTTGTGTTTAGACTTTGACCTAAAACATGTAACATTTATTACAATAAAGCAAAAGAAAAACAACCTTTATTGATCTGCTTCAGTGCTATTGGATTCCAGATTAGGGAACATGAGTCTGGGGAAATCATGTCTAAGAATTTTTTCCACTGCACGTGTGCAGACATCCACTGCCCTCCGTGGGTCCATGGGAGGTTACGTGGTCAGGTGGAAAGACCCTGTGGCTGGGAGCCAATGGACTTGGCTTCTGGTCTGGGCCCAGACACTGTGTAATTTTGAATAACTCTGTAACTCTGTTCGCTCATGAAATATTACAATTACCTGATGAAATGGAGGAACCTCCATCATTTGGCGGGGGGAGGCAGGAGTGGGCACTACAAAGGACAAGGGCCCAGTATAGTTGGGGTTTGGGCAGTGCATGGGCTTTGGAGTCAACAGCTCTGGCCCTAAATTGAGTTATTGCTTGGGAGATTAAAGGCAAGTTTCTTACCCATCTTGAGCCTCAGTTTTCTCAACTGCAAAATAGAGATAATAATACTTCTTATGTAAGGATGTCTAGAAATAAGAAGTTTACAGAAAAATGGATAAAGTACACATGGAAAGGTGCTCAGATCCTCTCACAAAAATTAGTTACAATCAAGGTAGCCAGATACCAGTTTACTCATCAAATTGGCAGAGAATAAAAGTCGGATAATTCTTAGTGTTGGTGAGAATGTGAGGGGGTAGGCTTTGTTAATGACTCTGGTGGGAATATAAACTGGAGCAACTATTTTAAAAAACTCATTTTGAAATAATTTAGATTCATAGAAGAACTGTGGGGCTAGTACTGTGAAGTTCTGTGTACCTTACATCACTATGGTCTCACCTGAGGCCACAGTCACCATGGTCACAGCTAAGAGATTAACCTGGGTATGGTGCTATTAACACAGCTACAGATTTTGCTTTGGTTTCCCTGTTTTTCTGTTAATCTCCTTTTTCTGTTCCAGAATCTAGTCCAAGATATGTTCCATGAATCTTCACATTCGAGTTCCCTCCAATCTGTGACAGTCTTTCCTTGTATTTTGTGATCTTGTTACTTTTTAGGCATCTTGGCCTGGAATTTTGTAGAATTTCCTGTAATTTGGATAAGTCCAACATTTTCTAACAAGTAGAATGTTATGTTATGGATTTGGGAAAAGAATGCCATAAAAGTGATGTAGCCTTCTCATTGCCTCAGAGCAGAGGTGCATGAAGTCAGTGTGCTTGTAACGAGAATGTCAAGTTGGCTACTTAGAAGTGTGGTGTCTGGGTTTCCCCACTATCTGGTATCTTTCTCTTATTTTATTCTATTTGTCAGATGAGAGTCTTAAGTTCAGCCCACACTAATGGGGAGAGAAATTAAGGTCAACTTTTTATAAGAAAGAGCATCAAAGAATTTGTAAGCATCAGTCCCCACAGTAATTAACAGATATTTTGAGGAAGATACTTGGAAACTTTCACCCACTAATTTTAGCATTCACTGGTGCCTCTTTTCCTAGAAGTCACTACTGTGATATTTTAACAGTGATTTTCTATTTCTCTATTTTGGTCTACATGTATTAGTTCAAAAGGAGGAGTTGTCTTATATCCCCTGTTTGTTTATTTATTCAATTATTCATTTGTAGCTCCATGAGTGATAAATATTTATTTTATCCTTTGAGATGTAACTTAATGTTAACATCGGGGACCCTTTCAGAGTGACTTGTGTCTTTTGACATGACCCCATAATTTTTTCTGAGCACTTCCTTAGTTTCTGGTATAGAAACCATGTAGAGACACTGTAGAAATAATATGTTCAAAGTTCATCTTGAATTTTCCTTGCCCCAGCCTGGGAATCAACCAATAATGATAATTTTAAAAATCCCATCTCTTTTTATTAGAGAATGGTATTTAGAAACCATGGTCTGGACACCAGATGTGTTCATTGCCATTGGGGTGTCATTGTTCTGAATGCTCTCAGTGAATAAAGTTAATAATCATGCATGTATACCAACCCAGGTGAATCTCCTCTGTTTGTGTGTGCATTAGTATGTACATCTCATCACCATCACCAGTAGGTTCTGTTGGTGTTTCTAACACAAACCCAGTGTAACAGGATTCATTCTAGCCTTCTTCTCTTAGTTACTGATAACTTCATTCTTTCTCCAGTAGTGAAAAACCTGACTCATCATGTGCAATAATCATACCCAATATCTTGTTCAATCCCAGTGTATAAATGGATTCAGAATCGCTAACTAGTATTCCCACAGGAAATGAATTTATAAGTGAGAGGGCAGTGCTGAGTAGTTCTTGTTGTTTCTTGCTTCATAATATCTAGTTAAAACATTGTATTTCAAAGTGATTTAGATCAGAAGCAATATTTTAAAAGATGTAACCCAAATTTAAAACACACATACTATTTCAGCAGGCAATGTAAGTTGAAGATTTTGTCTATTAATATGTAAGGATATGTGTGTGAGAATGTCTGCTGTAGCTTGACTTGATGTAGTGGAATATGAGAAAAAGCTAAAATATCAGTTAGCAGGAATCACATTAAATACATTTTGGCACATGAATGTAATGGCTCATGTATACAATCAAATGTTATACAACCATGAAAAGAAATAAAACCTTTTCATATTTGATGATTTGGAAATTATAAAATACAAATAAAAATATGTGAATGGTGGAATAATTTCTTTGGTGTAAAAGAACTCAATATACATATACATTTATACTTGCATACAAACAAAAATGTGTGTGCTTTTTATGTGTTCAGCTTGAACCCCTCTTGAAATGTTGGAGGAGGGCAACCTAGACACACCAGCAGCAGGAATGACTGGATTTTATGTTCTTCTCTTCTCATGCAGATGAAACCAACTTCCTGGAATTTATGTCCTCACTATGAGCAAGCAATAGTGTCCCAGAAAACTTGCTCTTATGGAGGAAAATCCAGCTAAGCATGGTGGACTGGTTCTGCCAGCTTCATAAAACACAGATTTTGCATTGAGACAAAAGTCCTTTGTAACTGAGAGTTGAAGGGATGTCAGTGAGTGAGGGCACCTAGCACTCTGCTGGCTAAATTTAGGTATTGGGGGTGGGGAGGAGGAAAGCCACCTGCAAAACACTATTTGATCTTCAAATGGTTTGGGATTGCTTCTTTTCCTTCAAAGGAAGGAAGTAGAGTAAAAAAGTGAAAATGTCATGGGCTGTGAAATCTGACAAAATTGGTTTTTTAATTTCATTCTGCCACTTACAGCTGTGGCAAGTCACTAAACTTTCACTAAACTGAGCCTACATTTGGTCTTCTGTGACATGATCCTGGCATGGAGAAAATATTCAACAAATATGTTTTTCCCTTTCCCGCTTTTCCCTCTCCCTGTGCTTTAGTGCTACCCAGGGATCTAACAACAAACCATTCAAACCATTCATGGTTAAAATAACAACACATTTTCAAATTAAAATGAAGTGATAAACTGAAGAGAGCTCAAATGAGTGGAAATTGCATTTATTTAGACTAGCAGAGAATTGAAATTTGGGGAAGGAAAGCACAGGTGAGGCCAACGAGGGTTTGGAGCAGGCTGTGTTCATGGGCAAGGAGAACAAAGATGAGGGGGTGGCAGGGAGGGGAAACAGCCAGAGGCCAAGCGGTATGTTCGTTGGCTTGAGGGTGGGGAGAAATTCTGGGTTGGTGCTCATGGGTTAGAAAATAAGTGTTGTCTTTGGGAAATCAACCTCTCATCTTAAGGTCCATTATTCTGAGAGCCCACGCGTGAATCTCCATTCCCTATCTTGTAGCTCATTTTTCTACTGAAATCCTTCATTTCATCTGTTTTGCCGAGGGATAGAGAAGTTTCTGATGTGGTACCTTTTATTCTAACTCTCATATCATCCTCTCCTCCTGTGACTGGACCTAGTGACTTGTCTCTAGTGAATAGATGTGGCAAACGAAGGTGATGTCACTTTGTGATTAGGTTGTATGAAGGAATGTAATATCATTTTCACTCTGTTACTTTCTTGACTTGCAGGGAGTAAGCTGCCACGTTGGAGAGAACCAGGCGACAAGGAATTGCAAGTGAACTCAACGGGCTTTAAGGAACTGAACACTCTGGGCAACCAGCTGAGGAAGCTTGGAAATGTAGCCTTCCCTAGTAGTGTCTGGGAAGGATTAAAGCCTTGGTCAACCTCTGATGACAGCCTTGAAAGACCTGACAAGGAAGACTTACCAAGCCATGTTCAGGATCCTGGTCAACAGCAGCTGCAAAAGGAAATGTTTCAAGTCATAGAGTTGTGGGGTAATTTGTTATGCAGGAATATATAATTAATATCACAGGATCCTGCAATTTGGGAACCATTCAGCTGGGGCTAGATTGTCTCTCCTTATCTTATTGTCAGCTGGTTGGGTATGGAAGTTTGGTGAAATAGTGTGAATGTTTCCATCTCCCTGCCTTATCCAGTGGTTAATGAAGACTGAGGGCTGAGACCTTAGCTAGTTTTTGCTAGAAAATATGCATGCAACCTGTCCATGAGACCAAAGAATAGGAAGGAGAGAGGGAATAAAGGAAGTGGAGAGAGAGAGAGATCAGAAATAAGAAGCATAAAGTAGAGGAGTGGAATAAAAATATGGAAAGAGGAAGAGAATAAGAAACATGAATTGTAAGAAAGCAAAGACCCAGTCCCACTCAAAATACAGAAGAGTATGGCATTGTTTTTTAAAGATAGCTATATTAAGATACATACCTCACACAGCAAACAATTCACACATTTAAATTGTGTAATTAAGCAGTTTTTAATATGTGTACAAAGTTGTGCACAATCAATTTTAGAATATTTTCATTACCCCCAAAAGAAATATTTTATTCATTATCAGTTACTTCCCTTCTACTTCCACCCTATCAGCCCTTGGAAACCACTAATCTATTTTCTACGGCTATAGATTTGCCTGGTCTAGCCATTTCATGTAAATGAGATCTCATATCATAGCCTTTAGTGACTATATTTCTTGATAACAATAATTTCAAGGTTAATTAATGCATGTCAGTACTTCCTCATTTTTTATGGCTGAATAATATTTTATTGTATTGATAAATCACATTTTATTTATCCATTCATTAGCTGATGGAAATTTAGGTTGGGGCTAGTATGAATAATGCTGGTATTAATATTCACATATAGGTTTGCATGTGGGCACTTATTTTTATTTCTCTTGAATCTATACCCAGGTGTGGAATTATTGGGTCATATGGTAACTCTACATTTACCATTTGGAGAACCTGATGAGTTGTTTTCCAGAGTGGCTGTGCCATTTTACTTTTCTACCAGCAATGTATGAAGTTTCCCTCCACATCCTCACCACATCCTCTCTTTTTGATTCTAGACACTCTAGTGCATAGAAAGTGGTATCTTACTGTGGTTTTGATTTGCATTTCCCTAATAGCTGATACATATTTTCATGTGCTTTTGGCCATTTATAAATATTCTTTGAACACACGTCTCTACAAATCCTTTGTCCATTTTAAAATTGGTTTGTTCTTTTATTATTGAGTTGTAAGAATTCTTTATATATTCTGGATATAAGTCCTTTACCAAATATATGATTTGCAAATATAGTTACCCATTCTGTGCTTCACATTTTATTTTTCATTTTCATCATGATTTTGTTTGCATGAAAAAAGTTCATAGTTTTGTGAAATATTTATCTTTTCTTTTATTACATGCATTTTTAGCATCATATCTAAGATTTTCTTAATTCAAAACAAATTTTATTCCTATATTTTCTTTTAGGAATTTTATTGTTTTTGTTCTTACACTTAAATATTTGATTCATTTTGGGTTAATTTTTGTGTATTTTATTAAGCAGTAAAGTTATAAATTCAACCTTTAAATACTGCTTCTCTGGATCAAGCAAGAGAAAGTAGGATCCACTTTTCCTAAGTCCACATTTTAAACATAAGATTTCAATGACTACGGCTCCTTCTTCACTCTCTATTTGCTGATAATGTGGCTGTGGGCACATTTCTAAAACAAGTAAAGATATACTTGTTATTTCATCTGTAAAATACAGGTTAGTGTGATTTCAACTCTAGCTGCTTATTAGATAGAATCTTCTAGAAGTTTTACAAAATATCATGCTAAAGTTCTGTACCCAGATATTCTAACTTAAGTGAGCTGGGATAGGTCTGAGCACAGGTGTTTCTCCAGAGGCCAAATACGATCCCTAGCTCTACCTCCATATCCTCTGAAAAGTGAGAGGGTGGGTAGATCTCCCAGGACCCCACTACTGGACACCAATCAAATTCTCATTTTCCCCAAATTACTTCTCAACTCCATCTATAAGGTGTGTTAGGAAATGTCTCATCTCCATCTCAGCTACAGGAGTGAATGTGTTGACTCAGGTTGGATCAGTTCTTCCTGCCCTTGACTGTAACAAAGAGAGGAGCATGGGAACTTGGAGGAAGTAAATTCCTACCCCTTGGGAACAGAGATCTAACACTAAGAAGTTCATTGTCAGTACAAACGTGGCAGGACATGGTTTCCCTTTTCCCTGCCATGTCTTTGTGTGTGGACAAGACTTCAGTGCCTAGCACACGGTAAGTGCAAGTGGACATTTATGGAATGAATGTAATGTAGGAGCATGCACATCTCCAGTGTTCTAGAATAAAAGGATAAAAGAGAGAATTCCAAAGGTATTTGTGAAGGGTACTGGTGGATGGAGAAAGGGGGTAGGATGAAGAGGTGGATATAAATGAAGTCAAATATACATGAATCACACTGATGACCTGCGAGGTGTTCTCTTCTGTCTTGCTATTTCAACTTCCCCACACAGCATCCCTTATGTCCTGTTAAAAAGGACCCCATTGGTGCCCACGTCTGAGGAAAAACAGGGTCTGTGAGGAGAAAAACGAGAGGAGATGGACCTACTTCATGCTTTGTGAGGTACAGAAAAGGTTCCATAAGAGAAATATTCTACTGTCCTGCATTGTCAACCTTCCCCAACATCATCTCAATGTCCTGTCAAAAAGGACTCCTTTGGTGCCTAAGTCTGAGGAAAAGCGAGGTCTGTGAGGAGAAAAATGTGAGGATATGTTAACTAATTCATGCTATGCTAAGAGAAAATAAAGGTTCCAAAAGAGAATTCTGAGGTGAAAGGACAAGTTTTGAATCCATGATTGAGTAGAAGCAGAGTCTTGAATGAGAAAACCTGACGGGTGTGAATTAGTTGGCTCATGTTGAGGTCTAGAGAGGGCCTCCAGAAGAGAAATCTGATGAGAAAGGACCCTCTTTGGGCCCATGGCTGAGGAGAAGCGGGGTTTCTGAGAATACTGTGATTTGAGGGGACTATTTTACACAGTGTTGAGGTCTAGAGAGAGCCTCTACATTAGAAAATTGAGGCTAAAGGACCCTCTTTGGTCCCACAGTGAGAAAAAACCAGGTCTCTGAGGAGAGAAACGAGATGGGTATGACTTATTTGCACCACGTTGGGGTCTAGAGAGAGGCTCCAGGGGCAAAAAAGGAAAAGAACAATCTTTAATCATACCTGAGAAAGAAGGGAGAAGAAACTGTAATGAAGGCACTTATTTTGAACCCCATGGCAATCAGGGAGAACCTCCATTGAGAAATCTGAGGCAATGGATATTCAATGGTCCATGGCTGAGCGGAGCCAGGACTAAGAAGGACAAAAACGTGTTGGCAAGATTATGTTGAGCCATGTGGAGATGTGGAGAGAGAATCCAGAGGTGACTTGAGGTAAAAGGACAGTTTGTAGGTGGATGGCTGAGGAGAAATGGGTCTCTGAGGAGAAAACATGAAGGGTGGGAAATTTCGCACCATGTCGAAGTCTAGGAAGAGCCCAGAAGAGAAATCTGAGGTGAAAGGACGCTGTTTGAGCACATGGCTGAGGAGACACGGGTTTTCTGAGAAGAAAACCTGATAGGTGGGAATTATTTCATGCCCCATGGAAGTCCTGGAGAGCATCCAGAAAGGAAACCAGAAGCGAAAGGACCCACTGGGGCCATGGCTGAGGAGACGCAGGTCTCTGAGGGGAAGACCAGACGGGTAGGACTTATTTCACGCCCCATGGAAGTTCTGGGAGAGCCTCCAGTAGAGAAATCTGAGGCGAAAGGACCCTCTTTGGGCACATGGCTGAGGAGAAGCGGGTTCTCTGAGGAGGAAACCGTGAGGTGATGAGACTTATTTCACGCCGCATGGAAGTCCTGGGAGAGACTCCAGAAGAGCAATCTGAGGCGAAAGGACCCTCTTTGGCCCAGGGGGAGGTGAAGCGGGTTCTCTGAGGAGGAAACCGTGAGGTGATGAGACTTATTTCACGCCCCATGGAATTCCTGGGATAGCCTCAGGAAGAGCAAATTGAGGCGAAAGGACCATTTTTGGGGCTAAGACTGTGGCGACGGGAGGTCTCTGAGGGGAAGATCTGACGGGTGGGACTTATTTCACACCCCATGGTATTCCTGGGAGAGCCTCCACAGGAGAAATGTGAGGCAAAAGAACCCTCTTGGGCCCAAGGCTTTGGCGACGGGGGGTCTCTGAGGAGAAGAAATGATCGGTGGGACTATTTCACGCCCCATGGAAGTCCTGGGAGAGCCTCCAGAAGAGCAATCTGAGGCGAAAGGACTCACTTTAGGCCCATGTCTGAGGAGATGGGGGTCCTGAGGAGGAAACCGTGAGGTGATGAGACTTATTTCACGCCCCATGGAAGTCCTGGGAGAGCCTCAAGAAGAGCTATCTGAGGCGAAAGGACCCTCTTTGGGCCCATGGCTGAGGAGACGCAGGGTCTCTGAGGAGATGTCCTGACGGGTGGGACTTATATCACGCCCCATGGAAGTCCTGGGAGAGCCTCCAGAAGAGAAATATGAGGCGAAAGGACCCTCTTTGGGGTCATGGCTGAGGAGACGGGGGGTCTCTGAGGATAAGACCTGACCGGTGGGACTTATTTCACGCCCCATGGAAGTCATAGGAGAGCCTCCAGATGATCAATCTGAGACAAAAGGACCCTCTTTGGGCCCATGGCTGAGGAGAAGCGGAGTCTCTGAGGAGGAAACCGTGAGGAGATGAAACTTTTTTCTAGCCCCATGGAAGTCCTTTGAGAGACTCCAGAAGGGAAATCTGAGGCGAAAGGACCCTATTTGGCCCAGGGCTGAGGCGACGCATTGTCTCTGAGAGACGACCTGACAGGTTGGACTTATTTCACGCCCCATGCAAGTTCTGAGAGAGCCTCGAGAAGAGAAATGTGAGGCGAAAGGACCCTCTTTGGGCCCATGGCTGAGGAGACGCGCGGTCTTAGAGAGACGACCTGAAGGGTGGGACTTATTTCACGCCCCATGGAAGTCCTGGGAGAGCCTCCAGAAGAGAAATGTGAGTCGAAAGGACCCTCTTTGGCCCATGGCTGAGGAGACGCGGGGTCTGTGAGGAGGAAACCGTGAGGTGATGAGACTTATTTCACGCCCCATGGAAGTCCTG
>JAGFMF010012289.1:71828-88109 GCA_019455555.1 Galemys pyrenaicus | reverse complement strand
TCTGTGGTGAATCCTCTCACCCCCCTACACCTCTGGCCTGTACCCCAGTGCTTGTATGCATAAATAAATAAATCTTTAAAAAAATAAAATAAAATAAAACAGGGTAGGGAAAAGCACAAGGGATATGGTGATCGTTCATGGGTGATATGATGGCTACAAAGACGTAAGAAAGTAAAAAAACAATAAACAAACAAAAGATGATAAAGGCTGATGTCCCCAATATTCAAATGCCTTATGCCCTGGTTTTGCATATTTAATGGACCTCCACAGACACAATGCTGTAGTTTCTAAGCAATGCCCTCATATGCATCAGAGTAATATTAAAGGGCATCCAAAACCTCCCCTCAGCCCAGGACCTATTGTTAAACACTGCTGACACCAACAACTAGGTTGTAAGGGGAACATGGTTGGTAACTCCCCCAGATGGCTAGGGAGCAGAGTCTTGGGTCCTTGAGTGACCTGGAACTATATAGTTATTTCTTTGCTTTTACTTTCAACTAAAGGCAGAAGAAAACTGAAGTGCCGAGTGGTTTCCCCACCTCCCTGTGTCTGAGAACTCCTGCAGAGACTGTCAAAGTCAACAGAATCCCCTTTCCGTGTAGCGCAAGAAAGCTGTACTGGCATAAAATCATAGCAAACAAAAATTGAGTGAAAACACAATTTTAATAGCTGAAACAATGAAATCATTTGTTATTCTGAACCACTTTTTTTGTATTTTCCAAAATTATAGACAGTCATGTTAGTTACATGGTTTTTTGGCAAGGGCCAACTCCACCCTGGTTTATTTCTTGTCGACATCCACAGCCACTTTGAAAGATCCAAATCATTGTTGTACCTCCCCAATTGCCTACCAACTAAAAAGCTCATCACATTTTTGGGCGCCTGGGTGGGTTTTAAGTATTCGTCTGCCTTCCTGTTGATGCGCTGTGGGGTCGTGCTGGGACTGGAGTCAGAGTGTCCTTTATCCATGTCTAGTTGACACCACAGATGGCTTTAGGAAGAGAGCACAAGCAGGAACACCTGAAAAGGACAACGAAACCAGTTAGTCCAGTGGATTCAGGGTCCCTTTCCCTCACCACCTCCCTACCACATACATATATATTTTAGGAGTAGTCCTTAGACGTTGCTTTGAGGCACTGTCTGATTTGAAATGCAGCCTTATCATTTCTTTCTATCATGTACATAGGTCTATGTCAAAAATCACTATTATTATCCATTCCTATGTTAATTACTAAATATGTAGGACTTCACTAATTTTTATTGACTGACTCACTGACAAACTGACTTATGGACACTGTATAATAACTACTTTTTAACTCATTCCCTTTTTACCATATTCCCTTTTGTTAGAATTTGGTGAAGGCAGACCTTATCTGCTGTGTGTCCCATGCTTCAGCCAACAATAGTCTAAAGAGAAACTACTTCAGGTATCAAGAATGAGGAAGATCAGGCTGGGACAATTACTTCAGAAGAGGTTCCCTGCTTTGCTTCCAGGAGCATAATCTAAAGCAGTCCAGCAGGGCATTGGACTTGGAGGATCCTGTAACTTGGGGCAAAACTGAACACTGGAGACCAATGCTGACAGAGACAGAAGAGACAATGAGGAAATTCAACTCTATACAAAAAAAGTGGGTGGAGAGAGGCACCTTGAGACTGATCTGAGCAGGAACAGGTGGCTCAAGCCTGAGCTCTTATGCTAAGGTGGTCCTGGGAAGGAGAGAGCTGCTTATGTGGAAGCGCACTTGTAATTGTGCAAAGGCGCTTGGGAGAGTCAGGTGGGCAGGACCCCCAGTGGGAAGACCGTGCTCAAAATGGTGCCACCACCTCCCCACCCCCCTTAGGACTAGAGCTAATGCTGCGAAGTGGCACTAAAGGTCTAGCTCACAGACTGTGGAGACACACCAAGAGACAGTAGTGAAACCTCTAAGAATTCAAGACAAAAAATATTGAAGCTAGTGGAGGGGGGAACAGATAAACTATAAAAGTACTCTTGTCAAACTTACAAATGACTTTTCCAAGAAAACACCACAGACTAAAGAGAATGGAATGATATAATCAAAGTCCTTAATGATTAAAGACTGCTAGCCAAGAATACACTGTCCTGCAAGTCTGTCTTTCACATATGAGGGAGAAATAAAGGCATTCTCAAATATAAGGACATATTATTATTATAAAAGCACATATATATAATAATGTAGGGGACAGATAAGGAAGACATAACATTCACCAATATATAGTCACCAAATGAAGGAGCATAAAAATATACATGCCTGGGGCCTCCCCTGGTGGCGCAGTGGGTTAGGCAGCGCACTATGAGGCAAAACGCAGCCGCTGCAGCACCAGTTCGATTCCTGCTGCCGGCCGGGGAGGGACCCACATGGCGCGGCAGACCTCTCATGGCGCGGCAGACCTCTCCTGCTGTGCCCGCTGCTCCCCTCAGCAGTGTACTTCCATTGATCTGCCTGTTCTGCTCCCCGCTCTCTGTGGTGAATCCTCTCACCCCCCGCACCTCTGGCCTGTACCTCAGTGCTTGTATGCATAAATAAATAAATCTTTAAAAAAAATATATACATGCCTGATAAACAGAAACTGAAGGGGATTGAAAATACTAGACTGCCCCACGAGAATTGTGGAAAGGAGCTCTCATATACAAATTAAAGAGACTAAAATCCCCCCAGGAACTGAACAAGGAAATAGAAGGAAAATAAAGACAAAATAGCAATAGGATATTTCACATATCAACAGTCACCCTAGATATCAACGGGCTGAATTCACCAATCAAAAGGCACAGAATGGCTGATTTATCAGTAAGCAGACTCTGACTTTCTGCTCTCTGCAGGAAATGCACCTGAGCTCCAAAGATAAACACAAGCCCAGTGTAAGGGTTTGGAAAGCAATCCTATAAGCGAACAGGGCCCAAAGAAAGGAAGGGAAAGTCACACTTAGAACAGATAAAATAGATATCCAGCTTAACAAAGGTAACAAGAGACAAGGAAGGACTTATATAATAATGAAGGAACCAACAGACCAGGGAGATATAACATTCATCAACATATAATCACCAAATGAAGAATCATCAACATATAAAAGATAATTATTATGAAATCTGAAAACAGACATTGGGAGCAACACATTAGTGGCTGGGGACTTTAGCAAAAAAAGCTGAATACATTCTTCTCAAGTCCACATGGGGAATTCTCCAGGATAGATCATATATTGGGTCACAAAATAAGTGTCAATAAAATTCATGAAGATTAAAATCATACCAAGTATCTTCTCTGGTCACAGTGGTATAAACCTCTATTTATATGGAGAAAGGAAAGTCTCTTCAATAAGTGGTGTTGGGAAAACTGGACAGCCACATGCACAAGAATAAAACTAGAGTACTCTCTCACACTAATCAAAAATTAATTGAAAATTAATTTCAATTAATACAAAAATTAATTGAAAATTTAACAAAAGACTTGGATTTTAGACTTGAAACCATAAAATACATAGAAGAAAACATAGGCAAAACACTCCAAGATGTAAGCTTCAATGACATCTTTGTGGATTCATCTCCAACAGCAGGAAAAACAAAACAGAATATAAACATTTAGGACTACATCAAACTCAAAACTTCTGCACAGTAAAAGAAACTATCAATAAAAGAAACAGACACTCTGGTGAATGTGAGAAAATATTTGCACACCATACACCTGCCAAGGGGTGAAGATCCAAGATCTACAATGAACTGATACAATTCAACAACAAAATGAATAACCCAACAAATAGACAAAATTAAGTTTCTTTAAAAAAAAAGAATGAAGAAAGACTCACGCTGGGAGGTAGGTGCTGGCAAAGAGGTTTAGGATCTGAAAGAGCAAAGGCCAGGGCTTTGAGTGACACTGAGGAATCAAGAGAGGGAAGAAAGTTTCACTGTAGCCAGATATGTCCTGAGGTCCCAGAGCTGGAAACTGAGAGGGGAAAGTGGAGTCTGAAAGAGTTCAAACACTTCTCCAGTGCAAGTCTACACTCGTCTGTCACCATCACTTCTGGGAAATTAACTCAGTGTCTATTGTGGTTTCCACATTGCTTAATGATGCCAATTTACTATGCTATCCATATTGCATTCATGCATTGAGTAAACACCTGCTTAATGTCAATTATAAACCAAACATATCTGGGTGCTTGAAATTAATCAATTAATAAAAGAGTCAAGAATCTTGGCCCTAGTTCCTCAATCTACTAAGAATGGAACTTCCATATGATCCAGCAATCCCACTCCTAGGAATATACCCAAAAGACACAAAAACACTGAATCAAAAGAATACCTGCACCCCTATGTTTATAGCAGCACACTTTACAATAGGTAAGACCAGGAAACAACCTAAATGCCCAAAAACAGATGAGTGGATTGGGAAGCTGTGGTACATATACACGATGGAATACTACTCAGCAATCAAAAATAAAAAACTAAAGTCATTCATAGGAACATGGATGGAACTGGAAGGGATTATGCTCAGCGAAGTAAGTCAGAAGGCAAAAGAAAAATACCGGATGGTTCCTCCCTTATAGGAGGAATATAAGGGAACCAAATAAGGATCAAGGAAAGAAATAAGGACAATAATAATAACAATAACAACAATAAAGACACAAAAAACAAAAATGAAAAGACAAGGACAGACTGGGGACACTTGGTGGGGAGGGAAGAGGGGAAGGGTTGAGGGCAGACGGGAGCACGGGGGACTGAGGTGATGGTGCACCGGTGAGATGGTGATGGAGAATACATGGGGATTACAATTGATGGCAAATATATGTAAATTAAAAAAATTTATATTAATAAAAAAAAGAAGCAGATTTTAAAAAAAGAATCTTGGCCCTGTGGACAATATTCTCTCATAGGAGGGAAAGGGAAATGATAAACATAATAAAAAATAGATTACATTATATGTTGGAAGTAATAAATGTGATGAGCAAATAGAGCAGAGCAAGAGATTTTCCAGGCGCTGGGACTGTGTCAGGTTGCATTTTAGAATAGGGTGGTTGGAGTAGGCCTCAATGGGGAGCCATGGTTGAGCATATCTTGAAGGAGATGATCAGCAGGCAGATACTGGGGGAAGAGGTCTCCAGACAGAGGGAGCAGCCTGCGCAGAGACTTTGAGGCAGGCAAGTACCTGGAGAAGCTAAGTATTTGTGGGTTCCACATTGCTCCCCCATTACCTGCCCGGCTGATCTCCATAATCTCCTTCAAGACTTTGCTCAACCATGGCTCCCTAGTGAGGCCTACTCATAGGGAGCCTGGCCCATCTTTTCCCAGTGCAGGTGTGAAAAAGTGAGAGGTGGGGAA
This sequence comes from Galemys pyrenaicus, assembly GCA_019455555.1. Classification (NCBI taxonomy): domain Eukaryota; kingdom Metazoa; phylum Chordata; class Mammalia; order Eulipotyphla; family Talpidae; genus Galemys; species Galemys pyrenaicus. The sequence continues at coordinate 82,780 of JAGFMF010012289.1, read as the reverse complement.
TGAAGGCAGGCTGTTCCTTGGAGGTACTGGGACCAGCTGAGAATATAGAGCAGCACTGTGGTGTGGGCACTGTACCAAGCAACTGCTTTTATCCTCAGGGTTTTTCATGGTGGGTGCTATTATCATTCCCATCATGAAGATGAAGCTCTGGGGCAAAAGGAAGTGGAACAATTTGTCTGAGGACCCCCAGTCAGGGAGAAATGGGAAGTGGGTTCAGGCAGCCTGGCTCCATTATTGGTGCCCATAAGCACAGGGTCACATTCTGTGATGACAGCCTGGTGACTTGCTCTGGGTGATGGCGAGAAGGCATCACCCTTCCTTCTATACCTTCATCCCTTCCTTCAAGAAAAATGCTTGAGGGAGAGGTAAAGACCTCAGCTATCAGACCAGCATGAGGCCTTGCCACACTCAGTGGTGAGATCGAAAACTGAACACTACCACCTGGGTGGGATCGGTTCAGGGCTGAAAACATAAGTGCATGAGAGGTGCTGGAATTGGGGCCAGGTATTACCCATGAGTGGAACCATCTGCTTATTTGTGCCTCACACAGGACACTCAGTTATCTTGTTCTCAGAGCTTTTCCTTGGGTCATGCAAAATCTGTCCATTAGAACTGCTCCTGTGGGAAGAGTTAACGGCAACCACTGCATATCAATAGGTCCAATGGACAGTGACCAGTGATTTTGGCCTCAAGTTCCCAGTAGAAACATAGTCCCAACTAGAATTTTCTATTTTCCTTCTCAATCTCTGATTATGACCTCGGCCACAGATCTGAGACTACTTTCATAATGCGTAGTTCACATTAGCAATAGGTATTTAACTGTAGAAATTTTGGCTATGGGTAGTCATTCTTTTCACGCTTTATTACCTTCCAAGATTCTGACACAGAACAACTGTATTTTTAACATTAAAGTGTGACTCACATAGATATTGTCTAGAGCTAAGGCATGAATTTTCACAGGCTGTCAGTGAAACAATAGTGAGGACAAGGCGTTGTCTTTTTTATAGTGGTGTATTAAGAAGCCATTATGACAATTTCGATAAGCTGTGACATCTTCCTACTGGCTATCCACGCTAGTCAGTCTCACATGAATTAAAGAAACTGAGGCAAGGAGGTCTATGACAAGGATCCAGGTCACACACTACCTTTCTTGAGTGGCTGAAAAGTCTCAGTGATCCAGGTTTCCTCCTATTCCATATGAAATCATGTAACGATATTGATATTGTGTTCAGTGTCTAAAAGAAATTGGAGGGGAATGAGAACTATTCAGTATTTTATTAACAAAAGTAGCAAATCTCTTTTTCTCAGAAAAATCAAAATATATCATAAAGGTAAGTTGATACAAGTTACAAACAAAATTTTTCATACTTTTCTAATAATAAATAATGGAAAAACAATTGAAATAAAGGTTCTATTCAAATTGGTCACAAACATTGTAAAACACCAACAAATACAATTAAATTTTTTAAACATAGGGAAAATATGTGTGAAAAATTTTGACTTTCCTGTTTGGACACTAAAATAATATTTTTAAATTATAATTTTTGGATAGTTATTAAATTATTTAATTAATTGATAAATATCAATTATTAAATTGTTTAATTACTGATTATTAATTAATGGTTGGTTAATTATTAAAATGATGTCAGTTCTCTCAATCTGTGAATTCAGTGCAATGTCAATCACAAATCACAATAGGATTTTTAAAAAAGATTTATGCATAGAAGAACTGGGGTGTAAGCCAAAGGTACAGGGGGTCAGAGGATTCACCAGAGAGTGGGGAGCAGAACAGGTAGGTCTACTGAAACACACTGCTGAGGGGAGCAGCAGGTGAGACAGGAGAGGTCTGCTGCGCCAAATGGGTTGGCTCCCTGACTGGGGATCGAACTCAAGTCACAGGGCTCAAAGCATGATAGCACTGAAACATAATCCCTTATGCCAAGGAAGTCCTACAATAGAATTTTGAGTGTGTGTATGGTACTAGATAACTAGATATAAAATTTCCTTGAAAAGAAAATGTGATGGACTATCCAAGATGGGGAGCTTGTTATGCTGTATTATTAAAGCTTACACTGCAGAATTAGCAATTGAAATAGCAATTAACAAATATGTCAGTATCTGTGGGAATCAAAGAAATGAGGAAGCTGGCATTTTAAATAAGATGTTGCCTCAAAGCAGTATCTCATGACCAAATTTTTGGGTGTGTGTGTGTGTGTGTGCATGCACATGAGTGTATTTCCATGCCCAGGTGTGTGTGTGTGTGTGTGTGTGTGTTAGGGAGATGGAAGTGCAGAAGAAATTTCTGGAATCACTTGGTATTTCCCCTATAGATAATTCTGGATTCCGTCAACTTCTACAGATTTTCTCTACTGACAGTCTTACTGGAGCTATCTGTGGTGTCAACCAGTCATGGATAAAGGACATTCTGAAGTCACCCCCAGCACATGCACATCAAGCATCAAGAGGGAGGTAGATGAATACATAAAACCTAACCTAGACACCGAAAATATAACAAGCTTTTTAGTCAGCAGGCAACCAGGGAGGCACAGAAATGATGCACATCTATCAAATTGGCTCTGGACCCTGACACAGAAAACATCAGGAAGGGATTGGCCTTTACCCCAAAATCATGTGATTTCCCAATCTATAGTCCCTGGGGATTATGATAAATCCCAGAAAATGATGTGGATCAGCAAGTCCTTCCCCTGAAAGAACCATTAAAATTGAAGCTATGTTCTCATTTCTTTCAGTTTTGTGTGCTTTTTGTTCACATGGCCTATGTATTTCTGATCCTTTTCCATGCTACCTAAAGGTCACAAATATGAACTCCAGCTATGCACCCTTAGAGATGTTTACTAACATTGCAGAGTCTGGGGCATTTGTAGTCAAATGGGGCACTCTTTGGAGAAGCTGGAATAGCTGCTAAATTGTCAAGAGGAAAATGCCCTACACTTCAAATTTACTGTTGGAGTGAAGCTTCAAGACCTCGTCAGTTGTTTCCCTCAAAGTTTGAGGGAGATGGTGGAAGTCAGAATCACAGGTAAAAATCCCATTTCACATTAAAATGGGAATGACTGGGAGGTTAGGGGAAGTTCACTTCTAGTGGAAGTCAAGGAACTATAGGGACTCAAGACCCTAAAAGGGACTCTCCAAACGAGTCATGAAAGTCCCTACTTTGGAGGAAAGTCAGTTTAGACAGCTGCTCAACTCCAACTAGGTAAAGACACTGGTTGTGGCCCTGATCTCTTGTCCCTCCCTGAGCTCAGCAGATTCTGGGGGACAAGTGGTTGCAAAGGGGGAGGGAGGAAGATGTTGCCTGATTCCAAGAGGAAGGGGAACGCCACTTCTCACACCACTTTCCTACTGCAGGATTCAGTCTGGGACAGCCCTAAGGCTTTAACATTGAAAGATTGGAATTGCGGTCATTACCCTGGGCAGGAAATACCAACTACTGAACACTGATTGTATGGAATACTAACATCACAGAAAACATTCTACTACTGACAGCGATCCAAAAAGGTCATGAAGCTGACTCTGGGATTGATAATGGGGAGCAAAGAAGACCCCAGCAGCATGGACTTGGCTGGGGTTATAGAAAAATGACTGGGTTTTGGTCCTTGCTTGTTCTATATGACAGTTATACAGATAAGGCACTGACAGACCCTAAATTGAGGAATACTCCTTATATGAGGGACAAACAGAGTCACTGCATTCAAAGGTTTGTTTCCTTAGCTGGGAGGTTGAGTATACAGCCAATACACTATTATCTATACAGCTCTGTGCTCCTGATACATTCCATCAATATAGAAAAGGAAAAATGATTATAGTGAGGCTAGCAGAAATACCCAAGAGAAAAAGAATGGTATATAGCACATCCTTCAAATATTGGTGGTAAATAACAATGAGTCTAGACTTCTACATTTAGCAAAATATTCAAGTGTGAAAGTGTGCATTTTTATCACATGAGGTATCTGTGTGGGGCTTTCCAGGAAGGAAATGCTGATAAAAACCTGTGAATACAAATAGATTACTTGAGAAGGAATCCCAGGCAGCAATAGGAGGGTGTGAGGAAGTGAGACAGAGAAGGCAGTCAACTAAGATGTGGGGTAAAGGTGATCTAGTAAGTTACCATCATGAGCAAGTGGAGATTGTTCTCTGGGGGCCACTATGGGAAGGTGTATAGAATATACCTTAGATCCACCCCATGTGTAGGCAAGAGAACTGGAGTATACAGCCTGCAACAAGTCCCCCATTATTACTAAAGAGCTGGCTGCTTCCAGGAACAATAAATCTTGGCACTTCCAGCTGGTCTTCTGTTATCTCCAGCCTACTTCAAGGGCAGGGAGAGACCTTTAGACAGAGAGTCAAGGGGCCAAGCCTTGTGGGTGTAGAAGTGAGACCTGGCTTTGGAGAGAAAAAAGTCAAAATACTTGTCTGCATCAGAATCTTTATGAAATTGTGTGATCCATAAAAATATCAATACTCATTGTGAAAAATTTTCAGTGAGCTGGAATTACATTTCCTTTCTAAAGATAAACATGTATTCAATGTTTTACTAATTAAATTTTTAGTTAAAAACTGGCTTCAGGAACCCTAGTTCCAGTGAATTTGAGATACATTTTCAACCACCTAAGGAATGTTTGTATTGTAGACATTAAAATCTTTCTTGTAGTGTGTTCTGCCTGTAGATGTGCCTGCTGGGGGTTGAGCACAGGTTTCAACCTGTGATTTCTTGAAGAACCTGGGCCATGGGTTTCAGCAACGTTAGTCTTGCCATCCAGTCCATAAGGGCCCAACCTGCAATGTTTTCTATTCTGCCTGATAGATTCCTAAGCACGTGGAATTCGAAGGATTCTTCTCCTGGTCTCCCATAGCAGCGCCAACTTTATTTACAGTCCTGCTATTACTCTTTCTGTGTCAAGGAATGGGTGGTCCACTAGGCTGCGCACTGCCACCGATGCTCATCCGTCACCACACTCAGCATAATGTCCTCATGGCATGTGCTCCTCTTCCCAAGCATCCTCAGAAATGTTGTTCTGGGTAGTGACACCATTTCAAAACCAAAACAGTCACTACTGGTTTCAGATGACCTTCTCAAGCTCTGATGTGTATCTAGCAAGGAATGTTTAATATAGTTCAGATGAGATTTGTAATGTCCAGCTCCACAATTTATTGTTTTTCTCTCCTGTTCCATCAATCATTGATAATTGGAAAAATGTCTTACAGCTATGACAACTTCAGGCTGCAGCTTTTGGACTGCATGTAAATGGATCTACAAAGTCAATGTAATCCCTATCAAAATCTCAGATGTTTCTTTGCATAAACTTACTAGTTTGTATTAACATTCATATGGAAATTCAAGGGACTCAGAATAGCCAAAACTATCTTCAAAAAGAAGATTGAAGGTGTAGGGTTCATACTATATGATTTCAAAAGGCACCACAAACAGCCTATATGAAGTGTAATAAAGAAATACAGTGTAATACTTGCAGATAGATATACAGATCAATAAAGTAGAAATGATGGTCCAGAAGTAAACTCATACATCTATGGTCAATTGATTTTCAACAAAGTTGTCAAGACAATTTAGTGGGAAGAAGAGTGTTTCAACAAATAATGCTAGAGCAACTAGATATCCACGTGGAAAAAAGAAGTTGAAGCCCTGCCTGTTCAAAAACAATTTTTTTAATTCAAGTACCACTATTTGATATCCTTGCTATAGGATACAAAATATCCTAGTATGGTATTCCCCCTCCCACTACTGTTTACCATAGTTCCCCATAGTCAATTATGTTCTCCTCCCACCCTCTCTGAAAGGGGAAGATCAAGAGTCAGTTTTTGAATGGTATGAATTTATCTTTTTTGATGTCCGGGTAGTATTCCACTGTATATGTATACTACATCATCTTGTTCTACTCAGCTATTTTGGGCATTTAGGTTGTTCCCATATCTTGGCTATTATAAATAGTGCTGCTATAAACATGATAATGCAGATTTCTTTCCAAATTGTTTTTGTATTTTTTGGATATATGCCTACAAGTGGAATTTCTGGGTCCTATTCACTTGCCTGTTGGTCATCTGTATGTCTTCTTTGGAGAAGTACTTGTTTAGATCTTTGATATCAGTCCCTTGCCAGATGTATAGTGTACAAATATTTACTCCCTTTCAGAAAAGTGTCTCTTCATTTTAGTTAGTCTCACTGTGCTGAATGAAGCCTTTTACTTTGATGTTGTAGTCCTAATTGTATTCTCTTTTGTTTTCCTTGCTGCTGGGGATGAATCTGTAAAGATATCCCTGATGTTTTTGTCTTGGAGCATTTTGCATGTTTTCTTCTATGTATTTTATGGTCCAGGTTTTACACTCAAGTCCTTAATCCAACTGGAGTTGATCTTTGTGTATGGTGCAAGCTAGTGGTCTAGTTTCATTTTTTTGCATGCAGCATTCCAATTTTTCCACTTATTAAAGAGGAGGCCGGGCATTTGGATCCCTACCTTACACCATTCACAAAAATAAAGTCAAAATGGACCAATGACCAAAATGTAGAGGCTAACATTATAAAATACATAGGTGTAAATACATAGGTGTAAATCTTTGCATCCTAGGATTAGGCATTTTTAAAAAAGATTTATGTTTTATTTATTTATGCATACAAGAACTGGGACATCTAGGACAGAGATGTGGGGGGGGAGAGGATTCACTAGAGACAAGAGACATAGTGGGGAGCAGAACAGGCCTATCTACTGAGTTACATTGCTGAGGGGAGCAGCAGGCAAGACAGGAGAGGTATGCTGTGCCATATGTGGGTTAGTTCCCTGCCCAGGGATCAAAATCATGCTCCAGTGGCTGGTGGTAGCTTCATAGAGCTGACTTAAACCTCTGCACTACCAGGAAGGGCCTGGATTAGGCATTCTTTTTAAAAAGATATGGTATAAATGCCAAAGGAAAAAAATAAACTGGACATCATCAAAGTTAAAAACTTTGTGCAGCCAACGACACCATCAAGAAAGTGAAAGGACATTTTTCCCCTCCAGAAACAGGCACTTTCCATTGGAGCTCCTCTCTGCCTTTATTGCCACCAACACTGGAATCAACCAACACCGTGGGCTGGGAAACCTGAAAATCCCCACAGGACTCCAAGTGCCAAGGATTATCTGGCAGACGAAAGCTACATTGAGGGCATGTGCCTTCACAAACAGATATGGTAGTATTTGAAACAGTTCCTGTTCTCCCACCTGTCAATCTGTTCCGTGCCCTACATTGGTATAACCCATCAAGTCTTTCAAAAAGGAAAAGGCAAATTTGCCTTTTGAAGAAAGTTTTGGACAAGTATGGCCCTGCTAAATGTGGAAGACACCACAGGAAGTGGAGCTACAGATAGTAAAGATGATGATGACATTGATCTCTTTGGCTCTGATGAGGAGGAAATCGAAGAAGCAAAGAGGCTAAGAGAAGAAATTGAAAAGATAACCCGTAGAATGGAAAAAAAAATTGCAAATCATATATCTGACAAATAATTTATATCTAGAATGTATAAATTACTAAAACTCAATAATAAAAGACAAATAACCCAATTAAAAATGGGCAAATAATGGGCCTCCCTGGTGGCACAGGACTTAAAGTCTTAGCGCTATCAAGCTATTGCCAGCCACCGCACCATGAGTTCGATCCCTGGCCGGGGAGCTGACTCACATGGCACAGCAGATTTCCCCTGTCTTGCCTGCTGCTCCCCTCAGCAGTGTATTTTAGTAGATCCACCTGTTCTGCCTCCCACTCTGTCTCTGGTGAATCCTCTCACCCCCTGCACCCCTGGTCTACAACCCAGACCTTGTATGCATAAATAAAAATGAATCTTTGAAAGTTTTCTGGTATATACTATCTTTTTTTTAAAGATTCATTTTTATTTATACATACAAGCACTGCGGTACAGGCCAGAGGCGTGAGGATTCACCACAGAGAGCAGGGAGCAGAACAGGCAGATCAACAGAAGTACACTGCTGAGGGGAGCAGCAGGCACAGCAGGAGAGGTCTGCCGCGCCATGTGGGTTCCCCTCCCTGGCCGGCAGCAGGGATCGAACTCGTGCTGCAGTGGCTGCAGTTTGCTTCATAGTGCGTTGCTTAACCCACTGCGCCACCAGGGAGGCCCTATATACTATCTTATGTACTTTTTTTTAATGGGAAAATGATATTAATAGAAATTTCTTCCTCGCTTCTCGGTCTTTTGGGTAATACCAAGTGTAAAAGTTCCTCCATTTTAAAAGATATTTAAGTGGCCAATAAATACATGAAAATATGCTATCGGGGAAATGCAAGTCAAAACCACAATGAGATGCATTATCACACCTACTCTGATGGACATAATGAAAAACACAGACCATAATAAGTGTCAGTGAGGATGTAGAGAAATTAGAGCCCTCATACACTATTGGTGGAAATGAAAAGTAGCTACTTTGAAAAATAGTCTGGCAATTCTTCAGACTATTAAATACAGTCACCATATGATCCAGCAGTTATACTTTTGGTGTTTATGCCAAAAAAATGAAAGTATATGCCAATGCAAAAATCTGTATGTGAATATTCATAGTAGCATTATTAATAATAGTCAAAAACAATCCCTAACTGATGAATAAACAAAATGGGGTATATTCATACATGGAATATTATTCAGCAGTTCAAAACATGTATGAAGCTTGAAAACATCAGGCTTAATGAAAGAAGCCAGGCACAAAATATCACATATATTGTAGGATTCCATTTATATGAAATACCCAGGCAAGTGTATAGAGACAGAAATCAGTTCAGACAGAAATCAGATCAGTGGTTGCTTTGGATTGGTTGGGAGATGTCACAGATAAAGGGTTTGGTGTATTTTGGGGGGGGAGGAAGGGGGGGTGATGTAAATACTGTTAATGAATTGCCTTGTTGGTTATACAACTGTATGAATACACTAGAGCTACTTTTGATATACTTCAAATGGGTGAATTGTATGATTTGAGAGTTATAACACAATAAAACTATTAAGACCTCTAATTGCTAAAATTAGAAGTTGAAATTGTGTTTAGTAATTCTAATGTTATGAAGCCTTGGTTTCAAAAGTTACCAATTTTAAAATGAAATCTACTCAGGAACTGTTTTTTTGATAACTACTTGTTGCATCTCCTTTAGCATGAAATGAAGCCTTTCAAGTTCAGTTGTAACATCAACAAAATCAAGGAAGTAGTTTAAACTCTGTCTTACAGGAGTTGACTCAAACTCAGGAGTTAGTTGATCTTCATAAGTCTCTTCTCATTTCTGAACAATTCCTTTTGTAATTCCAACTTTGTTTTTTGAAGGCGACCTTTTTCTTCATTCCCATTTAACCACATCCTATCGTTTTCCAAGTTGGTTTCTAATTTTCCACATATCTCAAGATGTTATCCATAATTGCTTCCTTCTAAACCTTCGAGATTATATTCAGGTTCCTTTCTTTAAAGATTGCCCTATGCAGTAGCTGTAGTTATTTATTTTACTTCATCCCAACCTGTCTTCTCAGAGTCTGTGGTCCTTTAAAAAATTTCCCCTTTCCTTTGGAGTATAAAAGTCATGGTATGTTATTATGAAAATCAAAGATTGAATGATAATTATTTCAATATTTACTCCAGTCAACTATATAATCTACAAGTAATTTCCATTGATATAATCACAACAGATAACTTTGTGCAGATTAATATATAAACTACACATAGTTTAAAACTATACTATTGCAAAACAACAAAAAAGAAAATCCTTACTGGGTAAACCTGAGAATTGTCCAGAAGTAACAGTACACTGATATCCTCTTCATTATCATAAAATATTAAGTTAAAAATACCTGACTTCAGGAACATAGCCTTGAAAGAACCATCCTGAAAATGATTCTCTTGTGAACCAAACGCCTGTACTGTTTATAGATCACAGATAATGCACTACATCTTGCACTTTGGGGCAGCTTTTCTTTTCAAATGAGGATTGACATTTATGAACCTCTTCTGTCTTTGTGTGTAAAAAGTGAGACCAATGCTCTTTTTTTATTTTCCTCACAGGCACGCAGATATATCTTCTGCTTGCCTGAGCACACCGACTTCCAAAAGAACAGTTTTACGTCTTCCGTGAAGGAGCTACACGGTTGCTTTCTTGCGTGAAGGAGAGACATGGTTTCTCCTCCTTGATTCATATGAACAAACTGTGTCAGGACCGCTCCACACTATATAAATTCTAACCATCTGGAAACACTGGTGACCCCAGAGACTCAGGTTCTAAGAAAGATGGCTATCCAGGGGACGAACCTGAGCATTATGGATATACGAGGAAACATGGCCCCCGTCCCCAGGGAAGGGTAAAAAAAGTAGAAAAGTTCTGGGGACATACATTCCTGCTTTTAAAATATACCACCTGTATCTATGTGGCCCTGAGGACATCACATTCTACATCTCACTTTCTATGTTAAAGGGTGACAGACTTGGAACCTACATCGCGAGGTTAAAACCTACCTAACAAGAATAAAGTTGGGAAGACTTGCCGGCAAACCAGAAAAGGGGTTTAGAACATCTAAGGCGCTGCTGTTCCTCACCTAGCGAGGGGCCTGACAGAGCCGGCACTCCCTCTGACTCAAAGTAAACCTGGTGAGGCCTCAGGAGTTCCGGCCCTTACCGGAGAAGTACCCAGTGGAAAGGGGCTATGGCCACAAAACTCGACGCTGGAACAATCTCGACACGCAACACTTAGCAAGTGGGGGATACCAGACCGTGAGTGGCACCTGGAGTCAGGAGGCTACAGGGCTCCCTGGTGATGAGTCGATTTCGGGGGTCCTCTAGGCCTGGAGGCAGAGAGCCCTCACTCCTTTTTGCCCCCTAGACTGAAGGGGAAGATGGGAAGGCAGGGGGCGGCTTCTGACTGGCTGGGCTGACGCCACAGGTCCTGTCTTGGAGAAGGTTGCG
>JAGFMF010012289.1:42559-71646 GCA_019455555.1 Galemys pyrenaicus | reverse complement strand
GGCAGCGGAGGCGTAGGACTCTCCCGAGTGGCGGGGAAAGGGGAGCGTGGCCTCTCCGCGGGCCCGAGCTGCGTGGAGGCCACCGAGAAGCTGCCGTTCCTGTTGGATTAGGGACAGAGGCGCCCTGAGAGATCCCGTCTCCTCGCGATCATTGGGGGCGGCTGTGCGGCGGTGAGTAGAGGCGCGGGCCGGACAGCAGCCTCTTCGAGTTCGCGGCGGTCTCTGCCAGGCGGCGGGTGCTGTTTGGGGCGAGGCTGATCCTCTGGCTCCGGAGCCGCCCTAAGCGCCCGGATCTAGCTTGCTGCAGCCTGAGTGCACTGCCAGGCATGCTACTGGGGCGCTCTGGGAAGCTGGTCGCGGCGCCCCGGACGTCCCGCGGGACGTGGGGCGAACCCGTGCGGGGGGTGGGCAGGAATGTCTACGTGCACCCATTTGCTCAGGCTGGAGCAAGGGTCATTTCGCTGGACCGTACCGCTGGAAAAACGGTCATTTCGACCGCAAAGACAGTAGTTCCTGCTGAGCTCACAGTATAGGAGGTGTCCCTTTACCTCCCGAGCCTGGGCTGGCAGCGTGGAACCAGCCATTTATTTGACTCCCTGTCTCCTGAACACCCTCAGGGAAAATCGGGCTCTCCAAGCCTCCCCCAGCTTTGCTTGCAGATCTGTGTGACTCCGGGGAAATGTGAAGTCAAGGGAAGGATTTCCTTTGGGAGGAATCTTCCTTCCCTGAAAAAACTATAATCATCACCTTTTCTCTTTTTTACTATCTGACATTTGGGTATCTTGTAAATAAGACTAGTGTCTTGCAAGTGTTTTCTCAATATAAAGCAAACACACATCTTAAAAACGCAGGTACAAATCTGCACGGTGCCTTTTACAAGTCTTTTCCAAAAGAATACCACCACCACCACCCTCCCGCCCAATGCACACACCTAAGTAAATGTTGATACCTGGTTGCCTAAATAAATGTTGATACCTGGTTGCCTAAATAAATGTTGATACCTGGAGGGATATTTGCTGAGAGGAATCAAGTTACTTAATTTTTCTGATCTGCCTGTTCTCCTTCCAGTATTGAGACAATGGAAAGGAGAGTATGAACTGTTTCATAAAGCAAAGGTCAATCTTCATTAGTTGTTTTGCTCCTAGGAAAAACGTGGGATGATCTGTTAAAATTCAGACAATCTCAGATATACCCTATTTGTGAAGATAGAATAGGAAGCAAACACATTAAGAACTGGGTAATCTCAAGGCTCCTTTTAGCAAGTGTGAACCAGTTTTTTTCTCCCACCAACCTTCCCTCAACTTTAAAGACAAAAATGAAAGTGACCAGTTGACATCTGTCTTCTCTGCCATGCTGTGTTTCAAAGAAAGGAGAGAAATATATGTCCTGAAGCCATCTGTCATTGTGAATAGCCTAATACTTGGCAGTTGACTTTCTAGGGGAAATGAAGTGGAACTTTCGTGCTCCTCTTCTGTGATAACTGAATATAGCAAGTAAATAAATGTGTGTCGTGGATTTTTTTGATGTGTGATTTTTTTTCTCCCCTGACAAGAACTCGGTTGTCAAAGGTGGCACCAGGAAGATGTCGTACACAGAAGTAAAACTTTTCCTAGAGGAGATGATAAGGAGACCTCTGAAGGTGAATGCATGTGTGTATCCACACATGGCAGCTTTGTGGGAGACTAAGGAGTCGGTAAAGGAAAGTCCCAGCCAGAATAAGAAGTCCAGCCCACAAGTGGACCGTATTGGTCCTGAAAGTGCTCGCCGCCACTTTCGGAGCTTCTATTACCATGAAGCACCTGGACCACTCGAGGTGGTCTGCCGACTTCAGCGATTATGCCATCAGTGGCTGAGGCCAGAGGTCCACTCGAAAGAACAGATCTTGGAACTGCTGGTGCTAGAGCAGTTCCTCACCATTCTTCCCAGGGATGCCCAGAACTGGGTGCAGAAGTATCATCCACAGAACATCAAAGAGGCTGTAGCCCTGGTAGAACGCTTTCAGAGAGAGCCTGGTGGAATAAGTGATGAGGTGAGAAGCACGATTCCTTACACGTATACTTAAATTGAATGAAGGGGAATATAGATGGAGGTGGGGTTAATTGGGGAAAGAGACGATCATTTCACTCTTCTATGCGTTTCGGACAGGTAGGTGGGATCTGAAGTCATAGATTGCAGTGAGAATAGTCTACGGGTTTCAGAGTTCTTGGCAGTCTTTTCTGGCCTTAGAAAAAAGAAATGCATTTTGCCCTTTTCAGGGCCGGGATGAATTGAGTGGCATGTCTAGTCTGGCATGGCTGAGGAGAGAAGACTTGAATTCTTAGAACCAGAAAAATAAAAGGCGAGAAAAAATTGAGAAATCTGAAAAAATGGTCTGTACTTAGAGATCAAAGGAGAGAGATGTTAGCAACAGAAGTATAAATCAGAGAACTTTGGGGAGATTTAAAAGGGAAAAAATGGAAAGAAGAGGGAAAGAAGTAGGCGGAAAGATGAAAAATGATAATTTAGTGAGAAAATCACTAAGGTCATGGCCCTCTGCAGTGGGAATACACATCTCTGGGGCAGGAGAAAGAGACTCCATTGCCCTCCCTTAGCATTCTGCCGGTGGCTTTGCTGGTGAGTAGGGAACCAAGGATGCCCTGGCGATGTCAACATACTTCCTTTCCTCAGTCCACCTTGAGGAATGCCAGGCAGGTTCTATATCTGGCATCTCATTAGAACTGATTCATAGGGAGGGAAGTTAGAGCCTCACTCTTTCCCCATTTTTTCTATTACATGAAATCCTCCAGGCCATGGAAGGATTGGAAAATCTGAAAGGAAAACCTTTTCTATTCAAGTTCTTATTTTTTTAGTGAATACTAGAAGATAGAAATCCATTAACACAGGGATCCAAGTTAAGAAAACAAGCCAGTCAAGACAGTATAATAACAGGCAACCTCCTTCCCCTTGTTGGGGGCCTGAGGTGTGACTGTACGTGGAGGAGTAGAAGCTGTCAGGGTCACGGCTTGTTTTATTTTGTCCTAATTTTCCTAGATGAAGTGCCTTATTTTTTGTGAGAAAATGGTACCACCATATTGATTCCATTTTTATTAGTTCTTTTAAAGTCATATATACTCCCTGAATTTAGGTTTTATTCTTGGTCATCCTTCTACCACCACCCCAAAAGTAAAAGTAATTCTATGCTAATGGGGATGGGGATTACTTTTAGGTCACAGTCTATGAGCTGAGAAAGGAGACAGTGCCCTTGGGAGGAAAAGGAATGGTCCCAGGCTTAAGTTGAAGCCCAAGGAGCACCAGCCAATGGGTGTGTTCCTATTGAGAGGGTGTTGGAATACATACCAGGTACTCCAAGAAGAGCTAGGCTGGAATACTCACAACCCCAGCCTGTATGTGGAAGGGGTGAGGAACTTCATCATAATTCTGTTCCCCGGGAGCTATGATAGTAATTTGTCACTTAGCATATCATGCAAATTTGCCAGGTGTCCAGCCATGCTAGCAGTTAAGCTCTCGCAAGTGAGAGATCAGTAAGTCAATAGGCGTGAAAGTGAGGGCTAGTCTGGGGGTGCAGAAATATCCAAATCACAGAATCCTACCATCCTTCTTCCTACTGGGGGCCTTGCTCCTTGAAACTTTGAAAGAAGATGGAACAGGGTTAGGTAGGTTCATCTCACCCTTGTAAGAGGAGAAATTGGGAACAGAAAGCGGTTGTAAGTGGCAGAATGAGAAGAGAATTGTGCACCAGGAAGAAAAGAAAAATTTCCCACATTTGCTACCATACACTGAAGGACCTGTATCTTTCATTTTCAAATGCCTATCATTCTTGCCCAGCTCAGTGAACAATTTATTTTGTGAAAGGAAAAATATGAATTTCCTTCTATTAATTTCTCTTGTGATATCTGGGGAACCGGTTCTGTAGAGTGGTGGATACTTCTTGGACATACACATACACACAAACATACACACACAGAGTTGTAAAGATGAGCCATCTTTATTGATGTGTCCTGATCTATATTTTAGGAATCAGCAGCTCAGAATATTCATAAACAGAAAAGAGAAATTTTCTCTGGCTCTTTTCCATCTACAGCTCTGCCTACTCAACAGATTCTAGCCCTTTCTGGGCAGAAAAACACCAAAAACTGGAAGATGGTGTCTGAATTCATTCTTCCTGAGTTCCAGGTGAGCTGTGCTTTACAACCTTTTCAGGCAGCTTGAAAATGGCCTTATCTGTGCTGTTTCCTGCTGCCCATCACCCACAGTGCCTGATAGGGTCTCTGAGATGTGTCAGCTCCAGATGTTATCCTCTAGGCAGCTAGGCTTGGCACCATGGGAATTGGGCACTTCCCAAGTTGTTTACCGGTCTCTTTGGCTCTGTCCTTTCCTACCATCTCACCTCCTCCCCCCCCCAAAATCATATACTCCATTTTTTCAGTGACTGGCCTGCTGTGTAATAGAGATAAGTGATACAACTGCTTCAGAAGTGGCAAGTACTAAACTACGCCCCATTTTCTTCTTTAGAGTTTGTTGACGTTTGAAGATGTAGCCATGTCTTTTTCCGAGGAAGAGTGGAAATTACTGGATCATGCCCAGAAGACCCTTTACAATGAAGTAATGCATGAAAACTATGAAACTGTCATCTCTCTAGGTAAAGATGCTTCCTTTCCTCTGTAGAAGTTGAGTAATCTCTTAGGACCTCAATTTATGAAAAATACATCCATGTGAGAGTCCCAGTGTTGCAGTAGCTTCATAGTGTGGGGGAAAGGAAAGGCATATCCTGATCACCTGGAAAGCGTTTTACAAATACATGTGTCACTTCTTTATTCTAAATGGAATTCTTCATCTGTTATATTCCCATCCCACCCTGCAAAGCTGTTATTCCCATATCTTTCTCATCTCAGTAGAGGGCACTACAATTTACCCAATTGCTCAGACCCACAACCTCTCAGTATCCTTTAGTCTTTCTGTTATATCCCATAACTGATCCCACCCTGTTACCAACCTGTGCTAATTGCCAATATATTTTACATTTCTAAAATTTCACAATTGTCAAGAATATTTTATGAATAGAATCATAAAGTATATAAAACCTTTTGGGATTAGCTCTTTAAGAGGATTTTTTAACTATTGAGTTTTGAGAGTTCTTTATATATTTTAGATTCTAGTGCTTTGTTGGATATGTGGTTTGCAAATAGTTTCTCCAAGTCTGTATTGTCTGTTTCTACTCTTCTCTTGGGCTACCATGGACTAAAAGTTTTTAATTTTGGGCCTCCCTGATGGCTCAAGGGGTTAAGCCTCAGCACTATGAAGCTGTCTGCCACTACAGCACGAGTTCAATCCCTTACTTGTCCCTCACACCTCTGGCCTGTACCCCAGTTCTTATATGCATGAATAAGCAAATCCTTAAAAGTCTTTTTTTTATTTTGATGAGGATAGTTTTCATTTTGTCCTTTTATAGACACTGGCTTTGGTGTCAAGTTGATAACTCTGCCTAGACCTAGCTCCCTAATATTTTCCTTAAAAGTTTATATTTTTTACATTTAAAGTATGTGATATGGGGCCTCCCTGGTGGCGCAGTGGGTTAAGCAGCGCACTACGAAGCAAACCGTAGCCACTGCAGCACGAGTTCAATCCCTGCCACTGACCAGGGAGGGGACCCACATGGCGAGGCGGACCTCTCCTGTCTCGCCTACTACTTCCCTCAGCAGTGTGCTTCAGTCGATCTGCCTGTTCTGCTCCTCACTCTGTCTCTGGTTACTCCTCTCACCTCCCTGATCTCTGGCCTGTACCCCAGCTCTTGTGTGCATAAATAAATAAAATCTTTAAAAAAATTTTTAAAAAGTATGTGATACATTTTGAGTTTATTATATAAAATGTAAAATACAGCTTGAGGTTCTTTTTTTCTTACCTATGGAGGGAGCCTTCCTCCACTGAATTACTTTTATACTTTTGTGAAAGATAAATTGATCATATTTGTGTGCATCTGTTCTGTTCCACGGAGCTATGTGTCTGTTTCCCTGCCAATGTTGTATCATCTTGATTAGTTGTATATAAAATCTTACTATCTATCAGGTAGCATATTCCTTCTATTTTAGTCTTTGCCAATATAACATTTCATTTTAGCTGTTCTGTGGTCTGTGCCTTTTCTTGTAGATTTTATAGTAACCTTATCTATGTCTATAAGAACTTTGTTGGGATTTTGCTAGAAATTACATTAAATCCATGTGTTAGTTTAAGGAGGATTAGTATATCTTTACAATGTTGATTCTTCTAACCAGTAAACACAGTATACATCCCTCTTATTATTTATCCTGTGATTTATTTCATCACCTTCTTTGTAGTTTTCAATGTACAGATTCTCTACATGTTTTATTAAATATATACCCAAACGTTTTATTTTCATTGGAGTACTTTTAGATGCTATTATTTTTTTAAAGATTTATTTATTTATGCATACAAGAACTGGGGTACAGACCAGAGATGTGGGGGGTGAGAGGATTCACCAGACAGAGTGGGGAGCAGAACAGGCAGATGAACTGAAATACACTGCTGAGGGGAGCAGCAGGCAAGGCAGGTTCTCTGCTGTGCCACGTGTGTCACCTCCCTGGCTGGGATCAAACTCATGCTGCAGTGGCTGTTGATGCTTCACAGTGCGGTGCTTAATAACCCTTGTGCCACCAGGGAGGCCCCTAGATGATGTTATTTTTAATTTTGGTTTCTACACGTTCATTGCTTTATATGGGAATGCCACTGAATGAATACATGTTTTGATCTTGTGTACTGTCACCCTACTTATTCTAAGGTTTTTTTTTTATATTCCTTTGGAACTTATTATAAACAGTCATCTGCAATGCCTTTTATTTCTTTTTCCTAACTTATTGCAACAGCTCCAAATTCCAATAATATGTTGAATAAGAGTGGTGAGAGCAGACATCCTTGCCTATCTTCAACTTTATCATGAAAAATTAGGTCTTTCACCATTATCTGTGATATTAGTTCAGGGTGGTTTGCTAATTATCAAGTCAATATAATTCCTGACTTTTCAGTGTTTTTATAATGAATGCATGTGGGATTTGTTAAATACTTTTTTGTGCCAGTTGATAGGAGTATGATCTGGCTTCTATAGGAAGTTGCTTGATGTGAGTTGTTGAACCAGCTTTTCATACCTGCAATAAATTCTGATTGATAATGATATGTTATTCCTGAATACTGTTACATTCAACTTACTGATATTTTGTTGAATTTTACATTACATATATAGGAGATGTTAGTCTGTAGTTTATTTTGTAGTGCTGTCTTTCTATGGTTTATCAGGGTAATATTGACCTTATAAGAGTTGGGTGGCATTTCCTTCTCCTCTATAAAATTGGTATTGTTTTTAAAAATATTTTACAGAAACCAATAGCAGCATATGAACTTAAAGTTTTTTTTAAAAAGCTTTAAAATTATGTATTTATTTTCCTTAATGGTCACAATACTATTCAAATGATCTATTTTATATTGGTTGAATGCTTTTAGTTTGTGATTTGGGGGGAATTGGTCCATTTTTCCTAACTTCTAAAATTCATAAAGTTGTTTAGAGTATTTCCTTATTATCTTAATTGCTGTAGAACATGTAGCAATATATCTTTTTTTTTAATTTTTAAAGATTTATTTATTTATGCATACAAGCACTGGGGTACAGGCCAGAATCACGGGGGGTGAGAGGATTCACCACAGACAGAGCGAGGAGCAGAACAGGCAGATCAACAGAAGCACACTGCTGAGGGGAGCAGTGGGCACAGCAGGAGAGGTCTGCTGTACCATATGGGTCCCCCTCCCTGGTCGGCAGCAGGGATCGAACTCGTGCTGCAGTGGCTGCGGTTTGCTTCATAGTGCGTTGCTTAACCCACTGCGCCACCAGGGAGGCCCGTAGCAATATATCTTATTTCCTTACTGATACTGGTGATTTTTGTCTTTTTATTTTTGTCAGTCTTGATAGAGGTTTATGGAATTTTTAAATAATTTTTTTAAATAGCACCCTTTTTGTTTGATTTCTACTGTGATCTCTATTATTAACTTTCTTCAAATGACTTTTATTTTGCTTTTTTTTTAGTTTCTTGAGGTAGGAACTAGATAATTGACTTGAGACTTGCCCTTTTTTCCTCTGAGCACTTCTTTGGCTGCATTGCACATATTTTTATATATAATGATTTCATTTTCATTCAACTATGTATTTACATTTACTTTAAGACTTTTACTTTAAACCAGGTATTACTTAGAAATATAGTTTCATTTTCACATATTTTTTAGTTATTCCATTGTCTTTCTATTTTTGACTTCTAGTCTGATTCTATTTTTGTCAGATTGCCTTTCTCACTTAAGTTGTAAGTTTTTGGTTCTTGGTCTGATTGGTGATTTTTCTTTATTGTATCCTAACTGTTTATTATGGTAGGAGATTGTGCTTCTTATTTAAATAAAATGGGGTGGACCTGAAATCACTATATGGCATTTTTTAAAAAAGCAACCATCATTAAAATTTCTCTCTGTTCCTGTAATTTTCTTATTTTAGGACATAGATGCCTGATTCTTATGTTTTTTTCCACAGGGTTAAAGCTCAAAAATGATACTGGAAATGACCAACCTATCTCTATTTCTACAGTAGAAATACAAGCATCAGGGTGCAGAGTATTACGAAAAGCCAGAATGAAAGTTTCTCAGAAAGCAACGGGCAAAGAAAATCATGGTGGTAAATGTAGGGCACAGAAACGGCATCAAGCCTTTCCAGGGAAGAAAAGAAGGAAATCTTCAACTTGTAAACAAGAGCTTCCAAGGTGTGTGGATCTTCATGGAAAAAGCAATGTAGAAGAAAAACCTTTTAAATGTCAAGAATGTGCAAAAAGCTTCAGAGTTAGCTCTGACCTTATTAAGCATCAGAGAATTCACACTGAAGAGAAACCTTATAAATGTCAACAATGTGATAAGAGGTTTCGATGGAGTTCAGATCTTAATAAGCACTTAATGACCCACCAAGGAATAAAACCATATAGCTGTTCATGGTGTGGGAAAAGCTTCAGTCATAATACAAATCTACACACACACTTAAGAATTCACACAGGTGAGAAGCCCTTTAAATGTTATGAATGTGGAAAAAGATTTATCCAGAACTCCCACCTTATTAAACACCAGAGAACCCACACAGGTGAGCAGCCTTACACTTGTAGCATATGCAGGAGAAATTTCAGCAGGCGGTCAAGCCTTCTTAGACACCAGAAACTTCACAGGAGAAGAGAATCATGTCCAGTGTCTCCAGTCTGAAGAAAGTCACCATATGGAGCTTGACCCCATGCATGATGAAATAATAGAAAATTATGATGCTTCCTACAATAGGAATCTCATCAACAGAAAATTTGGAGGGGTACATATCATGCTTCACAGAAAAGTGACTAAGCTATTTCTTTTAGTCAGCATTGTGTCTTCAGTGCCTAGCACAAAAATGATCAATCATAAATGCTTTATAAATAAAAGAGTGATACAGCTATCATATCTCTGTAGCTACTTGTGTGGTTATTCAGCTTCCTCAGTCCCCCAATCTACATTTTTTTAAAGATTTATTTATTTATGCATACAAGAGCTGGGGTGTAGGTCAGAGTCGCAGGAGATGAGAGGATTCACCAGACAGAGTGGGGAGCAGAACAGGCAGATCGACTGAAGCACACTGCTGAGGGCAGCAGTGGGCACAGCAGGAGAGGTCTGTTATGCCATGTGGGTCCCCTCCCTGGCCAGAGGCAGGAATCGAACTCGTGCTGCAGTGGCTGCGGTTTGCTTCATAGTGCGTTGCTTAACCCACTGCGCCACATGGGTTTTAAAAATACTAGGTGTTCAAATACACGATGGTCATGAGTCTTTCTCAGGAGAGATGAACTATAAAAGTATCCAAGTCCACAGAAGAGAGTCCAGAGAGAATTACTAAGCTGGAGACAGTTTCTATGACTAATATTCTCTTTGCATGAAAAACCAAGCCCAGGGCTTGGGAACTTTAAAGCAGTAAGAGAGGATTCGTTGTCTGCTCTGGAAGACATGTCTCCAATGTAGTTGCCTCTTATTGCAACTGTAGTGCTCTTATTGCAGTGTTTTCTGTCCAGAAGTTCTAGGAAGCAGGTGAAGGCCTGAATGCCACTATAGAGCTAGGAACCTTGCAAGCACTTGATATCTCCTTGTCCTTTCAACACTGAAGTATATAGAATGAAATTATAAAGAAAGTAGTGTGTGGTATCAGTCCCTTTGTGGAAAGCACAGAGAAGCGATGAATGGTCTTTTTTAAAAACAAAAAAACTTACTCTATGGACTGGAGGCTTTCAAGTTGATGGCACGTTGCCAGCTTTGAAATGAAGGTCCCTCTCTCGACCTTATAATCCCTTCAGTTCAT
This sequence comes from Galemys pyrenaicus, assembly GCA_019455555.1. Lineage (NCBI taxonomy): Eukaryota > Metazoa > Chordata > Mammalia > Eulipotyphla > Talpidae > Galemys > Galemys pyrenaicus. The sequence continues at coordinate 61,247 of JAGFMF010012289.1, read as the reverse complement.
AGCACTAGCATCCTGGGAAGTATTCTTAAAAGATGATCTTGTGACTATCTCCCTTTGTGTTTAGGGATGGACTGTTTTGCTCTTGAAGGGCTCCAACTTCTTAGGTGTGGGTTCCATTCCTAAACTAAAAGAGTTGTCCTATTAACAGGCTACTTATATCCTTCAAAAACTCTTCTTGTCCCTGTATGTAGATTATGGCCAGAGAACGATCCCCCTTTTACCCACTCTCAGACACAAAGAAGTCTTGAAAGGGCTTATGGAAAGCTGGACAGGAGGGCTATGTCCCTAGAAAGGGAGACTCAAAATACCCCCACTCCTGTGCTGCGTACTCACTTATTTTCCTCAAAGACCACAGACACCAATTCATTCTCCACTTAAGTTTCAACAACTCCCAGTTCCCCCATCCTTAAATCCTACTCCCTGCTTTGACTTCAGAGTCCTTTTTCAGCTGAGTCCATGTGAGACAACCTCTCCCAGCTCACATAGTTTAATCTGTCTTCAATTAACACTGCCTCCTGGCCTGTCCAAATGCTGCCTTCAACATCACATCCCATCTTTTACCTTTTAGCACCCCCTCCCACCCCCAATTCTCGCCACACTAACCTCTTGTCTTAGAAAAGCTCTTCAAATTTTGTTATTTTGTTAAAACATTGCTGGGTTTCACCCCCAGAGTTTCTACTACCAAGTTGGTCTGAGTAGGGCCAAAAAACTGATATTTCTAACAAGTGTCTATGTGATGCAGGTGTTCCAGCAGACCCACTTGGACAACTGTCTTAGAACACCTCGCATGTCCTTCCCTGAGGGCAGAGGTTGTTTTAGAAGTTCAATAATTACTCTAGGTTGAATATTAATAAAAACTCCCCGAACATATGGAGCTGATCACTTTAGGCTTAAATGTGAACTTAATCCGCTCTTTATTCTCATCCAATTGCCAAACCATTGCTACAGGGTAGGGAGAGGAGCACCCCAGAGAAACCTGCCCTCTCTAAATGGGTTCTTCTATTTGCAGCATTAAGACAAACATATAAGGTCTTTAATGGAAAGGAACTTTTAATACAATTAGGGTACAATACAGAAAGAGCAAAAAAATATAGTTACTAAGTATTTAAATTTACTTATTTCTTTGAGGGTAAAAGTTTAGTTAAATAAGATTGGTTCAAAGCAAGGCCCAAAAGCCTGCCACAAATTTAAAGGACCTTTTAGTAGAGACCCATAGAAAAGGGTTAGAGTTAGATAAATCCGGGAGGAAAAGATCAAAATTAAAATTAAGATGAAAGCTGCCATTGTTAACCTTTCCACAGGTCTCTCACCCACATCTGTTTTAACAAGTTTAAGACTAAAAAGCAAGCGTAGTTTTTTTTACATGTTTTTCTGCTCCACGTGCCTCCTCTGGGTTTTTTGCTGCTTTTTATCCTGCTTCCTTCTTCCTCCCTTCCTTCTGTCCTCTTTTTTTTCAGAATTTTTTTATCCCTGCTGTCACACCATTACCAAAATTAAGTGTGGTATAAAGTCTCTACATGTTCCATTATTTTTGAAGCATCTGTACCTGTCTCTCTCTTTTTAACTTTTTACAATTTTCTCTTTATTTGTATATATTTGACATCAATTGCAATCCCCATGTATTCCCCATCACCATTTCACCAGTGCACCATCACCTCAGTCCCTTGTGCTCTTATCTGCCCTCAACCAGCTACCTCCCCCTTCCCTCCCAGTGTCCCCAATTTGTCCTTGTATTCCTCCTGGGGGGAAACCATCTGGTATTTTTCTCTTGCCTTCTGACTTATTTCTCTGAGCATAATCCCTTCCATCCCCATCCATGTTCCTATGAATGACTCTAGTTTTTCATTTTTGATTGCTGAGTAGTATTCCATCGTGTATATGTACCACAGCTTCCCAATCCACTCATCTGTTTTTGGGTATGTCAACAGTCCTCTAAAAAGTGGGGCACCCTCTAGCAGTTTGTGGTCCTAATTTCTGAGACCTGCAGTTCTCTAGTCCCTGTAGGTCAGCAACAAACTGGGTACTTGAATACCAGAGAGACCTCTTGGCAGTCTAAGGAGCCACCTCTGAGGAGTCCTTTGGTCCCACAAGCTTCGAAGCAAAGTTCATTTGCACGTATGTGTGTTACTGGAAGACTCATTCCTGGTCAGGGAACCAAAATTGATATTTGGCAAATCTGAGGGTGTCCAGAGACTACAATTGAGGGGAAAACCCAGGTAGCCTGTTCTAAGGGTCTGTGCTGCTCATGTTCACAAAAAAAGTCTACATTTACTGCTTCTAGAGTCTTAATCTCGAAACTGAAATTAAACCCAAAATGCTTTTCTAGATTACCCCTTGGTGTATAGGAAAAACACACTCCCATGGATTTCTTCTTCACTATCCACATGGAACATGTCACTTAGGGTCATTAAACATGTGGGATTTCTTTCACATACCAAGTAATCCTCTGTGATATTGCATGGGTGTCCCATAATTCAATGAAATTCTGACACTATCCATATAGAATCTGCATCAAGATCCCACAAGTTAAGAGCTTAGTCCTGCCTGATTGTCTCCAGTTCATACTCAGTCCCAAGTCACAGATTGTTGCCTGTATTTCTGACCAACTGACTCTAAATTGGGGCTCCCCTTCTTGGTTTGAATATTTGCTAGTGGCTCACAGTGATGCAGGGAAGCACTTATGTTTACCGGTTAATTATAGATGGTATGATGAAGTATACAGATCAACAATCAGATGAAGAATTACACACATAAGGCAAGTTATGGGGGATGAAGGCTGGAGTTTCTGTTCCCTTTCTGAGGAAGTCAGTCTCCCAGCACCAACCTGGATACTCTGAACCCTGCCTGTATCTTTGGGAATTTTTATGGAGGCTTCACCACATGCGCATAATCAATCATTAACTTGTTTTCCAGTTCAGTTCTCCTTCCTGGTGGAAGGGGGTTGAAGCTGAATATTCCAAACTGTTAGCAGCCAAAATGAGGGGCATACCGGGACCCCTAAACATGCCCACTTTAAATGGATTCTGCCATTACAAAACTTCCAACCATGATTAGTGACTAATTCACAACCTGAAGGTATTCGAGAGTCCACAAAGAGTTGCCTCATGAGAATAGCAGAATTTCCTATCTCCCAGGAAATTCCAAGGGATTTAGGAGCTCTGTGTCAGTAATCAGAGTCAAAGACCAAATATTATAACAAAAGTTGCTCACAGTAAGATAGGAGGGGTTCTGGGACAGGGATAGGACTCAAAGACAGAACTTTGTAGTTCCCATTGTTTTTATCAGGCTGGTAAACAAGAGGTTAAAAAAATCTGACTCTAGGCCCAGATGTCTGCTGCCATAAATTTACTTGGCCCATTGTGTGTTTTTACTAGTTTTTTCTCAGCCTGTGCATTCCTGAGCTATCTCTGTTAAGTTTATCAAGTTAGCCTGCTGAAGACAGGCTCTATAGGCGTTGAGAACAGATCAGCTGTAACTGTAGCTGTGAGATAGTCACCCAGGAGATGGTCACAAGTCCTGTGACAGGCCACAGAGCTGCAGTTGATTGTTGCTCACAACCAGCAACAATAAAAAGACCATATTCAATGGACAGGTGGACTTGAGCCAAGTCCACTCTCCTTGTGTTCTCAGCCAATAAAGTTCTCAAGCCCCATTCTTAAACTTACATAGATCCTTAGTCCTAGCACCTCAGAGAACTGTTTTGTTTAAGGAGATCCCTCTGGCCTCTATTTCTTGCTCTGTTGTTTTTCATTAAATCTGTCCTTCAACCAGTGTCCTGAGTTCTTCCTAATCTTAGTCTTGAGCTACTCAAGGGTCTGGATTTCTGTTGGAAAACAGGGTGGACTAGGACTTCTAGACTCCAAACAGGTGAAATGGAAATTGGGGGTGTGTGGAGGGGTGGAGAATGAGACTGGAAGCACTCTTCTTGCCAGGGACCTGCATCCCTTTCTGGTTACATTTATTAATTAGTCTTCTTTTTAAAAAATTTATCTATGCATACAAGAGATAGGGTATAGGCCAGAGGTGAGGTGGTGAGAGGATTCACCAGAGACAGAGTAGGGAGTGGAACAGGAAGATCTCCTGAAATCCACTGCTGAGGGGAGCAGCTGGTGAGACAGGAGAGGTCTGTGTCATGTAGGTCAGCTCCTTGGCCAGGGATCAAACTCATGCTGCAGTGGCTTCGGATAGCTTTATAGTGCTGAGACATAACCCCTTGCACCACCAGCGAGGCCCTACACTAGTGTTCCTACCACTAAGGGCATTGCAAAGTTTTCAGGAGTTCTGTGCCAAGAACTGGGGGACAGAAAAAATACATATATTTTTCATATATATAATACATAAAATAGACAATAACATCTAATATAAATATTGATAGATAACATATATCAACATTTATAGTATAATAATATAGTTATCAAATATATTGTATGCTATTGTATTATTATATGAATATATATTATAAATATATAATATATAAATTAACATGTCTATATATTATATAATAGATATTTGATATATGTTAAATATATTTACTATGTTGAATATATAGTACAATATAATGATATATAATATATAAAATATATAATATATAGTACATGATATTATATACAACTGTAAATATGTATAGAGAGAGAAGAGAGGTGATGGGTTGATACATATATGTGTGTATACATACATATATATGTATGCATGTATATTTCCACCCCCACTGTATGAATATATAGTCTATTATTTTATATTCAATCTCTGCTTCATATGTTTGAAAGTAGTGACAACCCAATCAGTTAAATTCAAATTACCTCAAAACCCAATGTTTATCCCTACTAAAAACAGGGTGCATAATGTTGAAGTGATGACACCTAAATATTTTTGTCTTTGAAACTCCAGGAAGGATTTGAACTTTATATCATCAAATTAATGTTTTGCTAAACCATTCTGATTTTGTTTTATTTTTAAGTAATTATATTATTTATATAACATTAGTTTGCAACATTACATATTTAAGGAGCACAAGTTCATACCACTTCAAATATATGTTACCACACCACAGCCACCACCAAAGCACCAATAATTCTCTACCACAGTCAATTAGAATCCCTTCTTGCTTTGTTTCCCATTGCATATTTTGAAATATACAGAAGCAAAACCTATTATAGATAGCATGTTACAAATCTAGCCAGTTATTTTTACCTATAATGGTGCAAAACAAATGTGCAATATATCATATTTACACTAAAATATCATCCATTATAGTACAAATCCTGATTCCTGGTATGTTACAGGATGGAAGAAAAGGTCAATACATATCAGGATGGTAATCTTTTACGGGTCCTCCAAACCCCCCCCCCACCAAATCCACAGCAGTGACACAAGAGTTACTTTTTTGTAAAGAACTTAAAGAGAAACACACCCTAGAAGTAAGAACTATCTGGTGGATCAGTAGGGGATGAAACTTCAGAGGAAAAGGGGAGTGGAAATCACACAATCTGTTACTAAATGTACCAAACTATTGATAAATTGCTAAGGCCAGAAATGCATATGCAAAGCAGCGGTGGGGGTGGGGGGACAAGCAGGCACTGAGTTCCCTCCAGAAGCAGGAGGAAGAAACAGAAACCATAATTTTGTTTCTGCTGTTGAAGATAGTCATGAAGGCAGTTACTTTCCAGTGAAAAGTACTAAACATAAGCCTCTCATTTATGGCTTAAGATTTTGTGAATAGAAGTATGAGATCACGACCCCTCCCACTCAATTTTGTCTCTCATATTTTCTCTCCTACTTTCCCCCTCTTTTCTTTCTCTTTCTTTTTACCCTCTGTTTTTGGAGACACAATGAACAAATAAAATATTGTGTAGGTTTAAAATGTACAAAGTGAAGATCTGATACATGTATATGTTGCAAAACAGTTATCACAATGCAGTTAGTTAAAACCTCCATCACTTCATACAATTTTCTCTCTTAGAGAACATTTAAGATTTACTTCCTTAGCAACTTTCAAGTATATAAAGCAGTTTGTTAACTTTAGTCACTCTCTATATGTTAGATCCTCAACACTTACTCATCTTTTAACTGGAGGTTCATAACCAGGACCAACATCTCCCCACTCCCCTCTCCAATCGCCCTCCCTCCCCCCAGCCCCAGGAAACAGCACTGTTGTTTCTCGAGTTTGGTTTTGATAGATTGCACAGTTAAATGAGATCACACAATATTCTGTTTAGTTCTTTATTTCTCTCAAGTTTGAGTTTCCTCGGGTCTCTCCCTCTTGCTTCCTCTTTCTCTCATCTCTATCTTCCTCCACCCCCACACACGTATGCACACAAAGTGTGATTGTCTTACCTCCACTCTCCATATTCTTATGTACTCTTCCTTGTGACTTAGACTTGTTCATGTACCCCGTGCTCCTAGACTTAGCTCTCGCATCTTTCCTTCACTTACTCTCACTACTGAGTGTTCACCGCCAAGAAATCCCATTTCTGATTTCTCCCAGCGAATATCTGACTTCCTCACACACTCCGTTGGGGAGAATTTTCTTGTGAGAGCCCTTCTTGTTGGCCTATACCTTGGCTTCATTTCAATCAAAGGAATTCTATCATCTGTGGCCTGAACAGATTTGTCACATACAACAGAAAAAAATGGAGCCCGGGGATTCCACCACTTGGGAACAAAGAGGAGACCAGTGGCCTTTAGATGATCCTGGAGGTATGATGTCTCCAGTATTCAAATGCCTTGTGGCCTGGTTTTGCATATTAAATGGAACCTCCACAGACACAATGCTGTAGTTTCTAAGTGACACCCTCATGAGCATCAGAGTAATGTTGAAGGGCACCCAAAACCTCCCCCAGCTCAGGGCCTGTTGTTAAACACTGTTGGCAACAGCAACTAGGTTGTAGAGGGGAACACAGTGGGTATCTTCCCCAAATGGCTAGGGAGAGGAGTCTTGGGTCCTTGAGTGACCTGGAACTACATAGCTATTTCTTTGCTTTTAGTTTCAACTAAAGGCAGAAGAGACCTGAAGTGCAGAGTCTCCTGCAGAGACTGTCAAAGTCAATAGATTCCCTTTCTACGTAACCAAAGAAAGCTGCACTGGCGTAAAACATAGCAAACCAAAAACTGAGTGAAAACCCACTTTTATTTTAATAGCTGAAAGCAGGGAAGGAGTTAGTTATGCTAAATCACTTTTGGGTTTTCCCTATTGTAGAGGTACGCATGAGTGAGTAAGTTGCATGACTTTTTGGCAAGGGCCACCTCCATCCTGGTCTGGCTTATGTCATCATCCACAGCCATTTAGACAGATCAAAATCACTTCTCTGCCTCCCAAGTTGGCGACTGATTAAAAAGCTCAACACATTTTGGGACGCCTGGGCACGTTTTATGCGTTTATCTGCCTTCTCAGTGATGCTTGGTGTAGGCATTTCGGGGCTGATCTCAGAGTTTGCTTTATCCATATCTAGTTGACCCTGCAGATATTTTCACTGCAGAGCAGAGTCAAAAAAACCTGAAAAATGATGAAACCAATTAAGCCAGGGTATCTAGCCTCTTGCCCTTGCTGCCTCCACCCAAAACTTGTTTCAGCAGTAGTTATAAGACATTGCTTTGGGACATTGTCTGATTTGCAATGCTGACCTTATGCATTTAGCTTGTAACCAATGTTAGGTTTTTGTAAAATAGCTGCACAAGTAACTTGTTTATTCTAAGGAGACACTTACTTAAGAATGCAAAGGCACTGCTTCTAATTTCCTCACGTCAACAGTCTATTAATAATAGGAAATGGAATGTAACTGCTGAAGAGGATGAAGTGACATAGAAAGATTCTGTAAGATATGGAAATTGAAGAAAGGAATGTGAAAAACCGTTTATCTCATCCCATTTACCTGTCCTCACAGAATTCTCTGTAAGATACAAGTCAATGCAAAGAATAAGAGTGGAGGCATTACAGCCACCTGCTAATGGCAGTTCCTCCTGCAGAGGGTTTGAGATGGCGGAGAACAGGCAGGGAGTGGGAGAGCCATTATCAGCTGATCCTTCAAAATGTTCATTCTTGTATTTTCTATGCCAAGAATGTGAAAATATGTACAGTGAGCGCGGTGAAATCTCTGAAGCATAGATTTAAAACAGAGAGGCACGGACACCAAGGCAGGCTGACCCAGGCTGAGCCCATTTCCTCTTGGGGAAAGCACTGGGGTTCAGAAGAAAGTTACCCAACCCACACAGGAACAAACAAACAGAGACCCACCCTGCAGATGGAGCTGGAGATGAGAGCTGACCTAGCCAAGGAAGATTCTCTACCCTGACTTGAAGAGCTTTCATTCAGGAGAGAAGAGGGGTTCTCCAGTCTCTTAGGTCCTCTTGTCACATCTCAAGTCATTTCAGTTCCTCAGAGAACAGCACTATACACATACAAAGCTCCATCATCACCAGTAGCCCTCGTATATCCTGCCAAAATCCATGTACTCCCTCTGGAAAATACCCACACCCACACGTGTCACATCAGTGTTGGCTATACACTTCTCTATCAGAGTTGCAACGTAGTATGGCCCGAGAAGTTTGACTGCTCCACCAATACTTATGTAATGATTAAACGCCTCCACTGATGTAAGTTGGTATTTAAAAAGGAGTAATCTCAGAGCCATAGCCAAGTGTGGATACAGAGATCAAGAAGAACAGAAAATCCTACCTGAGTTCCCTTGCAAGTCTCTCTGGGAGATTAGGTCTGGAGGTCAGACTCGCTGACCATTAACTAGTGAACCTGTCAAAACACAATGAACACTGCTAAGTTATTCTGACAACTCCTCTGCCAGGAGAAGCTGTAGTGGGGAGAGGCCAAACCATGTAAGACCTCTGACTGACCCCATGATAGCTGGATGTCCAGAACAGATACACAGATAGTTCCAAACACAGCTAATATCATCAAACCTCACTTCCAGCTCCCCTACTCACAAGATCAGTTCCTCAATGTGGACCTCAACTCCAATGGTTGTGACCAGAGTTTGAGTCTTGTCACCAGGGCTACCAGATTCTGAAGGCCATTGTGACTCACTGTGATTCCATTTGGTGCTGACTCAACCAGGACCTAGGACCTAGGAAAATGGTAGGAGGGAAAGAGAGGAAGCTTTTCCTCTCCCTTTTTGTCTTCCCCTCCAGATATATCAGTTGCTGTTCCTGCAGGACCTGTGGCTGTCAGTGGTCAGGGAGGTAATAAATGTAGCTACAGAAAGAAAATGTGCCACCTATCTCTGCCGTCAGCAAGCTCATTGAGCTGATGCACTGACCCTGCTGTCGTCCAAATTAGTAAAAATAACAGTACGTGCAGAAGGACACCCCATGTATTGGAAGTGATCAAAGGAAGAGTTGAATGAGTTTGGGGGTGTGGAGGGCGATCTCTCACTCTGGTGTGTTTTCAACCTTGCTATTCTTGCATTAGTCCGCCCAGCGGGTGGACAGTGGAATTAAGAGTTCACTCGCCTGGCAGTTTGGCTTCTTTGCTCTGTCTCTACAAGGTGTAGTGATTTTCATTTTTGAAATTAAAAGTTGACTACTTCTTCTTCTAGTATTTAAAAAGCATGGCTAATGGTGATTACGAGCACCTGCACTATCTTGTCACTTCCTTCTTTTCAGGTGAAAGAAGCATTTTCTGTAATTCACATTCATAGTAGTAGATTTGCTAGATCGAAGGATGTTTGTTTAAACACTGGAAATCCTCTTTTGAGTGTCACTTACCATGATCATTTCCCATCTTCAGAGTACCAATCCATGGCATTCTTGTCCATGTATCAGGGGAGCAGATCCCCGACTCTTTGCTTACCCACCTCTGTGGAGTCCTCTTTTCAATCTTGAGCAGGTGGTCTCAAGAGTAGAAAGAAAGAATGCATGGGCTGAGAGCAAGGCACCTCTGATTTTCAGTAGGTGGAGCACTGGACAGGGCCTAGTCCTCTCCCAGCTTATCTGCCTGTGTCATTGGAGGATGGATTCAGGCTGAAGGATCCTGGGTGCCCCCCTCTTCTGGTGGCACCCTCAGCAGAAGGCATGAGACTGCTGGTTTGTCAACATTGGCAAGGATGGAAATATTGTCAGTCTGAATTCACCAGAGACAGAGTGGGGTAAAGAACAGGCAGGTCTATGGAAATACACTGCTGGGGAGCATGGGCCCAGGCAGGAGAGGTCTGCTGAGCCATGTAGGTGAGCTCCATGGCTGGGGAATAAGCTCCTGCTGCAGTGGCTGGAGAGAGCTTGTTAATGCTGAGACTTTAACCCCAGTGCCACCAGGAAGGCCCCTGATGGGTAAGTAAGTGCTTGCTGGTGTGTGTGCGTGCCCTTTTTGTAATTTAAATAATGATCAATTAGGACTGTTACAATTCGAATGTCCCAAAAGGCAAAAGCAAACAAAAGCTGCCCTATTGTAGAAAAAATAAAGCCCCTGGTTTGTTTGTCTTGTTTATTTTTTCAGAGCCCTCCCAGATGGTTTTTCCTGCTTCCTCTCTCAGGGCCTGATCTTGAATCCTATGGTCTGCTCCCTAGTCTCCTGACTTGTGTTTGTCTTTCCCCTGTCTTCCAGCTCCTGCCCAAACCCTCCTTTGCTAGGCAAAATCTCATCTTTCACAGCTCAGGTCAAGGCTGACATCCTCCTTGAGATGCCCCTACGTTCTCCCAATCTGAAACTTTCTGCCTTCTCAGATCTCCTGCAAAAACAGTTTTGAATTTGCTTTTGCTCCCACTTGATTGTGAATTCACGGAGAGCAGGGACAGCACATATTTAAAATTCGGACACAAATACTATCGGTCAATTAAAATGGGTGGGCGAGCTTTTTGCATGCATTTTCATGTTTTCCCCATCATCTGATGTCCATGTTGTGGATGAAAAGCAACTTTTCTTTTACAGGGGGGTGCTGTCTCTAATAATCTTGTGTAGCTGGACCAGCAGATTCTAGTACAAAAGTTTTCATTGGTTATGTCACATCTGTTAGGAAAGATGCCATCTAGATTATATAGACATTCTCTACGTATTTTTGAAGGCAGTACTTATATCATAGGGGTCAAATGAAGACATGCTTGGACTTTAAGAGGATTTCATCACTAGAACGACTTCTGCACAGACGTGGCTGTTGTCACTGACTCGTCAATATTTGAGTTGGACCTTTGGAGGGAGCCAGAACGTACTGCACAGTGACACAAAGCTCAAATACTTAAAACCTCCTGCTACCACTGTATTCTAACTGAGTGCGGTCCCTGAGTCTGATCATTTTCCACTCCCGTGAATATTTAATTTCTAATAAACAGGAAATGCACGAGGATAGCATTTTCTTTTTTTTTTAAGATTTATTTTTTTTTATGTGCACAAAAGCTGGCGTGTAGGCCAAAGGGGTGGGTGGTAAGGAGTCACCCAAGACAGAGTGGGGAGCAGAACAGGCAGACCGACCAAAGTACACTGCTAAGAGAGCAGCGGGGGAGACAGGAGAGGTCTGCTGCGCCATGCGGTGTAGCTCCCTGGCCTGGGATCGAACTGGTGCTGTGGTGGCTTCAGATGCTTCATAATGCGGTGTTCAATCCCTTGCGCCACCAGGGAGGCTCTTGGCAGATGCGTTTTAAGCGTAGCAAAGCAGAAAGCCATTCCTAGGGATAAACTCAAACCAAACTGTCTTTTCAAGACAGCCTGGAGCAGATTAAGGTCATCATGAACGAGTGTGTATTTGTTTCCCTCAACAAATTCTCTGAGAATAATTTTCTAAAGTGAGCTGCTGACCTGAGGCATCCAGGAGAGGAGAACAAGGGCAAGGGCAGAGAATGGAGGTCAGAGAGCACAAGGGAGTATTGGGGAGGAGGACCATAGGTGTTTTGGTGAAGGCAGAGCTGTGGTGAACACACCTGAGGGGAGAAATCTTATGCTGTCACGATATCAATAAGGTGGTAAATAATGGCACTTTGTTAAAAAAAAAAAAGTTAAAAAAGTGAAGGTGGTTGAGCATATTAGAGCTGTTTTCTTTCAGAAGCATGCAAAAGATGAGCAAATCTCTATGACTCGTCCCTTGCATGCTTCTTTAAATGAGAAACAAGGCTTGATTTGTGTTTATAGCTATTACCACAAACCTCACATTGATATGGCCTCTCTTCTGTGTGTGTTCTATAGTGCAAAGTAAGACGTGACTTTTGTGCAAATTTTCTCCCACAAATGTTACAAATATGGGACTTTGTACCTGCGTGGGATTGCACATGCCTTACATAATTTGGTCTATGACAAATAATTACCTTACACAATTGGCACCAGTATGTTTTTTTATCAGCATGGATGACCTGGTGCAGCTCCAGTTGTTTCTTCTGACTGAATCGATTGTTACACACACTGCATTCATAGTGTTTCTCATTTTTGTGAACTGTTTGATGCCTCCTGAGGTCTGACTTACGAAGGAAACCTTTCTCACAAACATTACATTTGTGAGGAAGGTCTCCTGAGTGAATCTTCACGTGCCCTTTAAGGCTTTTCTCTGTACCAAAAGCTTTACCACAATGCACACATGGGTAAGATTTCTCCCTGGGACAGCCCTGGCTGCGGGTTCTGGGGCGGCGGGGTTCTTGCAGGCTGGAGCGCTCAGCTGTCTCTTCTACAGAAGGCTTCTGAGAAGGCACAGGCACTGTCACATCTCTCGGTGGGAGCTCTATGGGCTGTTCCAGTAGATATCCAAGATGCTCCCAGATTCCGGGTGAACTGGGACCAAGAAGGACATTGCTGTCTAAAGAAGCACAAAATGGGTAAACACCGTACAGGTTTTACCCCTTGCACGAATTCTGTGTCCCCCCACCCCCAATGGCAAAGCCTGAGAGCAGAACAGCAGATGTCACCGTCTTCCAAGGACAAAGGACAGATGGGGGCTAAGAGGAGTTGTACCCATCAGTAAGTGGGAAGACAGAAGCTTTCAAGGGGCACCCCAAACCTCTTTACCCTGCAATTAAGGCAGATTTTCTGTTTCTTCCTTCCTCAGTCCCTGATGACCCCTCACCTACCTACACTGGCATCAAAGAATTCTAGATCCATGTCCAAGAGGTTGTCCAGTTGCTCCTCGGGCTGTGACTCTTCTACGTCAATCTCTGGGAAACTCAGCTCAGGGTCTGGTAGGGAGCATGCTGGCCCCTGTGGGGGGTCTGGCCACAGGAGAGACAGGAGGGGGTGCAGTCAGCACAGGTTTCTCCAAGGCGAGGGTGCGTCTGGGACACGTGGCCTCTCAGTGTCTACCTCCTTCCTTCTCAGGCGGGAGTGCCTCAGAGCAGCCTCTGACAAGCCTGCTGGGCTTGGTTTACTTTTCAGGGCGTGGACAAAAGCAAAAGGAAGGCAGGGGAAGTGCTTTGGGGCTGAGTTCCAGGCTATGCTGCTCCTCCAGTCTGTGGCAAGAGTGACCCATTCTGGAGTGAACACTCCGGGACCCACATCTGTTTCAACAATGCAGTGACGTAAGCCTACAGTCAGATCACAAAGCCAATCTTCCCCAAGTGTTGACGCAATCAAACAGAAATGCTCTCTTAGTGAGTCCCGACAGCGCAGAGAGCAGAAACGATGGACACTGGAACTGGAATAATTTCAGGAAGAGATATTCATGGAAACGTGGCAAGGGAATTAGGCTGGCCTGCACAGCTAGGGCGCGCTCCTACCGCGAAGGGCAGGGAGGGGCAAGGCATCCTCTCCAGGACCAAGGAGAGGGTGGAGTCTCACCTGTGTCTGCCCCCATGGTTGGCCAGACCTCCGGAGAAGAGATGTCCCACTGGGACTGGAAACCTGCAGAAAAGAAAAGCCACAGGTGAACCCCAGAGTCAGAATGTCTACTGGCTTTAGGAGCCAGTGGGCAAAGGGGCTGGAATATCTGTTCTGATGTGGCTGAGAGGGCACCGCAAAGCAAGGAACCTGGCAAGGCACCTGCAAGTGACCGGTCAGGATTCACATACAGTGGCCTTTTGTGACCTGACATCTGCCAGTGTCTGCAGAGGCCCTGTGCTTGTGCCTGTGAGCAGCCGCAGCCAGCCTTAGCCACCCTAAGGCTTCCGTCACCTTCTGTTCTCCAGCTCTTGCCTTGCACGTTTTCTCTCCTGAGCGGTGCCTCCACACTGGAGAGCCATCTGCACCCCCAGTTCCTCGTGCTCAGATCTAAGTCCCCAATTCTGAGCCTCCCCGCGTTCTCTGCTTCAGGGAACAGCAGGCCACACCCGTGGTCACTGGCCAGCAGCCTGGGTGCCAGCCTTCACCCTCTCTTCCTCGTCACCCCGGCCCCAGTCCACCCCCAAGGCCTAGCTATGCACAGGCTGAACATCGTTGGAAGCCTGCCCGCTGCATGCCATCATACCCCGCGCCCCCACTGTAGGACGCCAGCGCTCACCTGGGTGACAGCAAGGCCAGCCCAGTGTGTCCGTGCTTCCTGTCTCAGCCTTCCTGGGCAGAGTGCTCAGGCAAAAGGCAAACCTGCTGTTCAGCGGCCCCTACTCAGGAGCATCCAGGGCTGCTCCACTGCCCTGAGAATAAAGTGTCACTTCCCAACACAGCTGACTGATGAAGCTCTTCCCAGCCAGGACCCTCTCCTCACTCCAGCCCCATGGATGGCCCCTCTGCCCCTACCTCCGCAGCAGGAGCTCTGCAAACTGCCAGCTTCCTCACCTGGCGCCTGTGCACACTGTCCGTGCTTCCACACCGCTCTCTCCTCCCACTCCCCACTCAGCAGGCTCACTGCCGTTCACCCTAGAGGATTCAACCCCATGCTCCTCCCTCAGGCCCCCCTCCCTCTCTGCCAGAAGCTGGCATGGGGGGGGGGCCCTGGGTGGCCCGCAGCATCCTACCTGCTCACTCGTGAAATGACCTGAAGTGAGTAAAGGGGTAAAGAATTAACTGTGAATGTGGCTCTTAGGGTACAAAAGCACCTGAGATGCTCGGGAGCCCCAACATTGCTGGCGCCACTGATCAAAGTTTGCTGCAAATTCAGTCCTTCCCCTGAGCACCCAAACAAGGTCTCCTGAAAACCTTGTGCAGTTCTCGTCAGGTCTCTTAACAGGGCTGTCCCTTAGGGGTTCTTAAGGGCTCTGCCTCTAAGAGTCCAGGTGCCCAGCTATCCCCACAGTGACGTCCCCCCTCCTCGCTATAAGAGAGGACCATTTTCAAGGCAGAATTGGTGTCTGTGCTCAGCCCCAGCCCCGAAAACCTCTGGAGAAACCAAAGGAAGGAAATGAAAGTCCTGTCTTACCCGGGTCTGGAAAGGGCTGGCATTCCCCAGCAGCTGCGTAGTTCAGCTTCTGAGGCCCTCCCTGTGGCATCCACGCCTCTGCCAGTGTAACGTCCGGGGCAGATTCCATGCCTTGGAGCAGGGCTGAGTCCAGGTGCATGTCTGATAGTATGTCTTCCATTCCCACTGGTGCCAGTTCTTCCAAGAACATTTCCTGGCTATCGATCTGGGGGAAATGGCCAGAATTCGTCACCATAAAATCAACACCAGCACTGACCAGCAGCATTCAGCCCAGTCACCCTGTCGTTTTAAATGTGATGGTGGCCGTGGGATAAAAACATGAAACAGGTGAAATCAGTCTGAACATGCGTTTTCTAACCCAATAGACCTAGCAGTCATAGCTGCAGACTGTAATCAATTAGCAATTATTGAGAGTTCACTGACTTCATCTACTGCACTGAGTCTTCTGAAGTGGGGAGCCTCAAGCAGGCCTCAGTTTGGACTAGCCACGTTGCAAGGGCTCAGGAGCCCCCCGTGGCGGGACTAGCACACTGGGCAGTGCCTGACTAGGCCAGGGGACATTTCCCCATACTTGTTAGGGTACAGAGCTTGAGCATAAGGTGAGAAGCACTGACCTGTGTGCTCTTTCCAGCAGAAGAGAAAAATGCAAAGGCAGTGAAGATATCTTGGGCTTCAGACTGTGGCTGCGTGGTAATCCTGCTATAATTGCCACCCACCCGCCACCTTTTCCTACCTGCTGCTCCAGCGTCAGCGGTTCCCGCTGTAGGACTTCTACGTACACCAACATTATTTCTGCGTGTTGTTCACCAAATGACCTCACCTGGGTCTCTATAGCTGGGGCCAGAATATTTAGAAATTGCTCCAGCACTAGCAGCTCCAGGATTTGTTCCTTGGAACGCATCATTGACTTCAGCCATTGACAGCACAGCTCCCAGAGGTTGTTGAAAGCTTCATGAAGCCCCGCTGCTTCATTGTACTGGAACTGCCTGAAGCACTGACTGAGGACTTCACAGTCAGCGTCACATTCCTGAAACACAGAGCCCTGATTCGAGTCCTGGTTCTCACTGTTCCCGGCCCCATCCATCGCCCCCTTCTGGCAGTCTACAGTCTCTCTGGGCTCAAGTGTCAGATTCCTTTTGCTTTCTTCTTTACAGGTCAGGGGGAGCCACCTACAGCTGAGGACAGGAAGAAATGAGAAAGGAGAAAGGGCGGTGGTTACCAGAGGGCATACTTACCCCTTCACCTGCTTACTTGTCACCAAGGCCCTAAAGGAGCAGTTTATTCTCCTTTTGGTGGTTTTGAGAATCTGATGAAATCACGGACTCTCTTCCTAGAGAAATGCGCACACACAGCCACTTGTGCAGCCGGCTTCAAAATGCTCGCATGGTGTGCAGGACCATACACAGGCCCTCTGGAGCTCCCTGTGGCACTTAAGGTCCAATTCATTAAAACTAAAACACTCAGTATCTGTCACATGAGCCACAGTCCTGGTGCTCTGCAGACATTGCTGCAGGATGTTCTACTGGACAGCTCTTTGAGAATTCCCCGGACCCACGGCTAGAAGCCCTTTGCTTGCATGAGCCCCAAGAAACGTGCTGGCCTTCGCCCCCCTCCCAGGCTGCTAGCAGTTTTCTTGTGGTTCTGAGTACTGGTAAGCCACAAGGGAAACGGGAGCAATGCCACAGCGCTGGTGAAAACCCTTCCGTCAGACACTTTGGCGGGAGCCCTGCCCTGCCACAGCAGCAAAGGATCAGCCCCCCTTGCTTCTCCCCTGGTGTCTGTGCTTCAGCCAACATCCCTTGACCCCCGTGCTGCACTAGCTGCCAAGTAGCGTGTCACGAGACAGCGACACAGCAACGGGGCAGGCAGCGGGAACCTGGTCTGCGTTATGAGGAAGGACACTTACCCCAGTTATCCTGCCCTGTGCTGGGGCTGTTCTAGACCCTCCACCCCCCCGGGGTTCATTTAGCCCCCACCCACTGTCAGCCGGTGACGACTAGAGGTACAGAATAGAGATGAGGGGGCCGAGGTCTGAGCTTAGGTGGCCCGAACGCCTCATCCCAGGTCACGAACCCCATGCCAGAGAGATGGTGATGAGCTTCGAATCCGTAGACCCCTGCAAGGCTCACCCTCCGAACCACAGGCAGATGTTCTTAGTGCCAACCCCAAGGTCACAGAGCTGGTCACCTGCAAGTCTCCACTGTGACAAGGGCACGGCCTGCCCACCTGCTTGGGTCCTCTCCCCTCTTTGCTGAAAAGTCCGGGTACCTGTTCCCTTTCCCAGAGTGGGACTAGTGGAAAACCCTCCTGGCTCCCCACCCGGTCACCCCACATCCACTCTCGGTCCCCGTGTTTCCTTCACCTGAACCTGACCCTGGACTTGGCAGCTGAGTGGTCTTCTAGATGTGCTAACCTCGTGCCACCCTGCCCCTGGTGCTTCCCCCTGCCTCCCGAGCAAAACCACAGCATCTACTTCATAAAATGCCCTGCCCCGGATCCAGATCCAATTCCATGGGAAGCTAAAGTGCCCGACCCGAGAAAACGCTCAAGAAATACCACAGCTCCGGAGGACTGGGTCCTAGGATTTCTTTGTCTGCAGGTGAGGTCCCCGACGATGATGGCTGGAGCCGTTCAGAACGGTGTGGCCGCACCTTTCATCCAGGGCAGTCGCACAGCCCGGCAGCCCTCGCTGACTGCCTTAAATCCTCCTTGGTGACCCTGAGGGCTTCTTTCCACCATGACCCTGCGGGCTCCTCCCGTGCCCTTTGGGAAGAAAACTTTGCCGTGGGGCTGATGGCTTCTCTCCAAAGTCTGCTCAAGGCACCCGCACCCAGAGATCAAGGTGTGTGAAAAGAGGGTACCCGGAGAAAGTCAGGGGGCACGTCCCTAAGAGTCTGTAAGCCTGTACAGAGGGTGCCTGCGGCGCAGGTGCGGTGTTTGTGTGCACCTGGGAGGAGATTTACCGCTGCCCGTAGGGGCACTCCCTGTTCTGGAATGCTCGGAAGGGCTGGCTGGTCCCTGGGGGGTTTGAGGGGCCCTAGCAGGACAGGGTTGAGTAACTGGCTGCTGCCTTCTGCCCTTGCTGTTCCTGTCAGGACGCAGGCCTTGTCAGACCATAATTTCTGTGGCCTTGGCATGTGAGGGGTTCCTGCTGCCTGCGCGCGTGTCGTGGGTGCACAGGATGCACTGCACGTCGGGTTTTAAGTTCTGAGCCGGTGCAAGATTGAGGCTTAGTGCTGGTGCTCCAATGGCGCCCTTGGCCTAGGAGCCTCACAGTTGCGCCCTAATAAATGCTAATTCTCTGCGGTCTGTGATTACCCTCGTTAATCACTCCTGTCGGTGCCAGTGTTGGTGACCCTCTTCAGGGAGGGAGACCCACTACCTGCTCCCGTACCGCAGGGATGAACGACGACCCTCCACTGGCGGAGGCCAGTGCCCACTGCCTCCAGGGAGCCCTTGCCTCTGAGTCAGCAGGTCTCATC
>JAGFMF010012289.1:21231-38957 GCA_019455555.1 Galemys pyrenaicus | reverse complement strand
CAGATGGGAGCACGGGGGACTGAGGTGATGGTGCACTGGTGATATGGTGATGGGGAATACATGGGGATTACAATTGATGTCAAATATATATAAATTTAAAATAAATAAATAAATAAAAATAAAGAAAGAGAAAGAAACATCACCATATTTAATGACCCTTATAGTAATTTTATTTCAGAAAAGAGCACTGACGGATACTAAAATCATTGGGTGAAGGACCGCAAGGGGGAAAAAGGCATTTACACACTCCCAGATGTTTTATTTATAATAAAGAGGAAATTATCCATGAATTATAGTGGAGAAATCTTGTGACACTTTAGTGTTTAACTCAGCCTAAAAATGAAGAAAAAATCAGACTAATCCAAATTTAGAGATATTCTGCTTGGGGTGAACTTTTCAAAAACATTGCTATAGTGTAAGACCAAATGCTGAAGAAGAATGGATGTGTGCTAGATTAAATTACTCCGGAGACCTCACAACTAAAAGCATTGTATAATACAACCTCTGACTATAAACAAAGTACAGAGGATGATATTGGGACATTTGGGGTATTTTGATTGTGGACTGAGAATACAATTGTTACTAAAAGATAAATGTGTGTAAGAGAGAAAGAGAAAGATCACACACACACACACAGGATCAAATACAGTAAAATGGAAACAATTGCTGAGTCTAGGTAAATGGCATCTGGGTATTCAGGGTACTATTCTCTCAAGCTTCCTGTTAAATTTGACAGCATCAACACCTAAAAATTGGAGGAAAATTCAGTGTATGTAAAAGGACAAATGCAGGTAACTGAGGTAGAAGTCAGCTTAGTCCACAGACAACTTCTGTTAGCTTCTAGGTCACATCTGGGGTTCCACTCTGGGCCTTGAGCTCTGAAGGATGATTTATGACTTTTCAAAATTGTGTCTTCAGGGGGCCTCCCTGGTGGCGCAATTGGTTAAGCAATACGCTATGAAGCAAACCGCAGCCACTGCAGCACAGTTTGATCCCTGCCGCTGCCTGGGAGGTGAACCACATGGTGAGGCAGACCTCTCGTGCCTGACCCGCTGCTCCCCTCAGCAGTGTATTCTGGTTGATCTGCCTCTTCTGCTCCCCACTCTGTCTCTGGTGAATCCTCTCACCCCCACACCTCTGGCCTGTACCCCAGTGCTTGTATGCATAAATAAATCTTAAAACAACCACAACAAATTGTGTCTTCAGCATCTTAGCACAATTTCCAGATGAGATACCAGTAACTGTGCAAGGGATTATGCCTTCTTCCAGGTATGCTCTTGAGGAGTGAGGTGAAGTGAGTTCTGGTGTCCTAGGCATCACATCTTAGGCCTTTGGGTTTCTGGAAGAACCAGATGACTGGAACTGCATCAACATAGATTGCCTGGTAGAACTGATTATCTTTAACTGGAAGTTGTCCCCTGGCAATACCCTTTGGGTCTCCTTTCCCTTCTTTGGCAGGAGAGATCAAAGCTTGCAGGGCTGTCTTTGCCGTCCTTTTCTCTCCTGCCATCTAAGAGAGCCAAAAAAACCCCAAGTTGGTTGATGCTCTTCATGGTCCCCTCCAGAATGGGGCCAGGTTTTCTGTTGCCACTTTTTATCCTTGATGTGGTGGATTACATTAATCAACCTTCGAATGTTGAACCAGCCTTACATGCCTGATTTATGTTTTTGGCAGTGAGAAATTCCCAGAGTTCTTTTCCCCACTGTTGGCAACCTTGGATAGGACTTGATTTGTTAGCAGTGACTTGATCAGAAGGCCAGACTGTTGCCAATAGCTAAAAAGTCTGTAATAATTTGCAGATTTAGGGCCTTCCTGGTGGCCTAGGGGTTAAGACTCAGCCCTATCACTAGTAGGGCCTGAGGGCCTGAGTTTGACCTGACCATGAGCTGACTCATAAGGTGTAGCAGACCTCTCCTGCCTCGCCTGCTGCTCCCCTCAGCAGTGTATTTCAGTTGATCCACCCGTTCTGCTCCCCACTCTGTCTCTGGTGAATCCTCTAATCCCCTGCATCTCTGGCCTACACCCCAGTTCTTCTACACAATAAAAAAAATAAATAAAATTATTTTAAAAAAAATAATAATTTGCAGATTCAGGAGAACGTTGGCAAAGTTATCTTACAACTGCCTAAAATTCAACCAAATGTGCTGACTCTTTATTCCCATCCTTTTTAGAGACTTCTTAGTCAGTCTTCATCATTTATGGTGGTGGTGATAAGGCCTATGAACTCTGCTTTTTAGTCAGTTGTTCCCAAGGTCTTTATTGTTAAGCCAAGGGTTCTGTAGCAATGGCCCTGCACTCCTGGTCTCTTGGGGTAGCCCACCAGGCTTTCCTGGCTGGGTGCAAACTCAGCCACTTCCCTCCCTCTCCCCACACCACCCTCACCCCTCAGGACCTGGGCTGAGCAGCACAGTGCTAGAGGAGCTAACACCACCCTCTGATGTCCAGACAGGATGCCTGCACAGTGCCCGGGTCTGAACTCCACCCCTGACTTCCAGATCAGGGGGAGGGCTCCTGGGAAGGGGTGTGGCAGATCAGCCATTGTTTTAGGAGCCTTGAAAAGGGAGCTAGCCTTTGTTTTTCTCTGCAGAGCTGCTGTAGAAGACAGTTTGCCCTGCCACCACTTGGATACCACCTTTGAGCATCTGTCCCTGCCTTCCAGCAGAGGGTAAGCTCCCCCCACCTCAGCAATGGCAGGACTCTGCCTTTACTCTGCCATCCTGGTGGTGGCATCCTCTCCCTCACCCTCTACTCCACAGTTCTCCTAACTTTCCCTCTCTCTCTAACTCATTGGTTATAACAAATTTTCATTATTATCTTTATGATCATTAGCTGCATCAAAAGCCCTTTCGTTTGCATTTGTGGCCAGACCAAGAACCTGTGAGAGAGGTTCTGAGCTGATGGAAGCTTTTAGACCCTTTGCCCTTGGAACAGTTCAAGGAGAGGGATGGCCTACTTTAGCACCATGGCATTTGGCAAGAGAGTGAATACAGAAAAAACTACTCTCTCCTGCAAGTGGGGTATGACTGAAGGGCCAGCTTCCCCTCTACATAGCAAAGAAATCTTGGTGTCTGTGCCAAGCTTGTTGGTTATCCTTTCCACAACTCAAGTCCTAATGGATGTGGAAGATTATAGAATCAGGGCTGTTTCCAGGAGACCCCAGTATGTGGCCACCAATTGCCACCCTTATGGCGCAAAGCTTGGGGCAAAGTACTTGCAACAGAAGATCATAGTGACATGGCTATAAATCGTAGGTGGTCCAGAGACTCCTAGAGGTATGAAAGATAGTTTCTAAAACTTCTAGTGCAAATGTTGTTTGGTGGGACGGGATGTACTTCTAGGAGTGCCTGCTTGTTGTTGTGTTGCAAACAACAACACAAAAAAATCTGGACACATTTTATGGTCTTATGTTGGAGGGTCCCCAATTCAAAGTGACCTTATTTAAAAATATCAACATAAATGGGCTTAAGTAAAAATTTTATTTTTAAAAAAGATTTATTTTTATTTTATCCAAGAAATGGGGTATAGGCCAGGGTGGGGGAGGTTAGAGTATTCACCAGAGACAGATTGGGGAGCAGAACAGGTGGACTGACTGAAATACACTGCTGAGGGGAACAGTGGGGGAGAAAGGAGAGGTCTGCTGCGCCATGTAGGTCAGCTCCCTGGCTGGGGATCAAGCTTGTACTGCACTACAGATTTGAAAAGGTCCCCTTTACCCTGCTCATATTTATAAGCTTCTTCTAGAGCGTGTAAAATAATTATCATAGATGGGGGCTTCTTTATCTATGATATATCCCTATCGTAGATAGGGGCAATGACCTCTTTACTGGGTTTAAGAGCTTAACTCAGGTTTAAAATAACTGCTTGGTTGGTCCATAGAGGATCAAGGACTTTTTTTCTCTATAACCCTGAGAACCGGGAGCTCTTTTGTAACTGAAAATAGGCAACACCAATAGCAAAAGTATTTGATAGGGTACTAGTGAGCCATATGCTTTTAAAAGTGTGAAGTCAGCATGCCACAGAGTAACAACTCTTTCTTCCCAAAAGTCACCACCTGCTGGGCTCATATATTGCAAAAGGAATTATTCTTTTCCTTGAGTGCACTGTGAAATGGGGGCCAACATGTGGTTGAGAGGTGCTGTCAGTGGGCATAGGGTGAATGTAATGTCAGTTATGGTTAACGCTGGACTAAGACACACAGTACAATCTGAGACACACAGATATGTCTGAAAAGAGACACGTGACCCAGGATTATTTTAAGGAGCATTCTGAACCCCATAACTCTGTCCCTAAATGATAATTGTTGACATTTCCAAATTAGGCTAGTTAAATTAGTAACAGAGGCTTGGTAGAACTCATCACATGCAGGACAAAATTGCACAGCTCAAGCAGCAAGTTTTCCAACAGGCATCAGGGCAACGTGCACCCTTTCAGTGGGTAGATGAATAGGCAGGAAAACAAGCAGTGGTGCTCATTCTCCAGATATCCTGCTCACCAGGCCAATAGTCGTCGCAAACCTGCAGAGATGCAGTGGATTCCCCCTCCATTCAAAATTTGGTTTGGGTATCCAAACAGATGATGCCACACATGCACCAACAGTGTTTTAACAGGCTGACTACACACATGACAAGACTTTCTGAGGAGATCAGCACAGACTTCTCAAGATGGGAATTAAAAATCTATCAGCAGTCAAACATCAAAAACGGGCTAAGATTCTTTATTACAAATATTTTCTTTTTAAAAAAGATTTATTTATTTATGCATACAAGAACTGGGGTAAGAGGGCAGTGGTGCAGGGAGTGAGAGGATTCATCAGAGACAGAGTGGGGAGCAGAACAGGAGGATACACTGAAATACACTGCTGACAGGAGCAGCAGGTGAGACAAAGAGGTATTAGTCACAGGGCCTGATTGGTTAAGCACTAACAGGAGTCAAAGTGACCTCACATTGGCTTTTAGAACTTTGTGAACACATGCAAAGGAATGATCTGAACAACAGGCACCAATACCATCTGGATGACATCGAATCTGGGCTGAATAGGGTGAGTGAGAGGTGCTGAGAAAGGGAGCGGGTATTACATCTACTTAGCTACCATCACCTGGGTATCCAGTGTCAGAGCTCTTCCTTGGATTATGTAATATCTCTCCATTAAAACAGCACCTCTGGGAGAAATAGTCCTAAAGTGTTCAATGGGGTCTCCCTGGTCATGCAAGGGTTAAGTCACAGCACTATGAAGCTATCTGCAGCCACTGTAGCTCCCTTTTGATTCCTGGCCACGTGGCACAGCTGACCTCTCCAGTCTCTCCCACTGTTCCCCTCAGCAGTGTATTACAGTAGATCTGCCTGGGTCAGCCTGCCTTGATGTTGGTGCCTCCCTGTTTTAAATCTATGCTTCGGAGGAATCTTGTTTTATATAGAGATTTCACTGAGCTCACTGCACATATTTTCACATTCTTGGCATAGAAAATACAAGAATGAACATTTTGAAGGATCAGCTGATAATGGCTCCCCCACTCCCTGCCTGTTCTCCGCCATCTCAAACCCTCTGCAGGAGGAACTGCCATTAGCAGGTGGCTGTAATGCCTCCACTCTTATTCTTTGCATTGACTTGTATCTACAGAGAATTCTGTGAGGACAGGTAAATGGGATGAGATAAATATTTTTTCCCTTTCACAACTAGTGCACTGCTCTTTGAAAGTGTCCCAAGTACTGAATTATCTGCAACATAAATGCCCAGGATTTGTTTTTATTATTCTAACTTTTACATATTGTTTTTCAAGTTTCTTTCTTCAACAGCCAATACATAACTAGTCTTTCCATGTTGGTAGATGGAGGACCCTAATTCCTTTTCAATCACTGCATCTTATTTCCTATTATTAATACACTATGATTTTTTATATATAAGAAAATTGGAATGGAAATATGTCAATAGAAGAGAAAAGAGATACCAGACACAGGCCCTTGTATATGATAGAATGAAAGAAATGTTAAGATTGCATTTTAAATTAGATGATGTCCCAAGGCAGTACCTTATGACTACTGCTGAAATAAATGTGCATGTCTTCGAGAGGTGGCAGGGGAAAGACACCCTGGATCCATTGGATTAACTGGTTTCATCATCTTTTTCAGGTTCCTTGGCTGTGTCCTCTCCCTGAAGTCATCTGTGTTGTCAACTGAACATGGATAAAGGCCACTCTGAAGTCAGCCCCAGGATGCCCACAAGAAAAACCAAGAAGAAGGCTGATGACTATTTAAGATCCACTCCAGGCCCCCAAAATATGCTGAGCTTTTTGCTGGGCAGGCAACTAGGGAGGCACAGAAATGATGTGGCTCTGTCGAAGTGGCTGTGGATGCTGACAAGAGACTCACCAGGGTGGAGCTGGCCCTTGCCAAAAAGTCATATAACTTACCTGCTCATGCCTATCCGTGTACTTGAGCTTCCCCAAAGTGTGGTTTAGAGTAACAAACTCCTCCCTGGTTTCAGTTGCTAAAATAAAAGTTGTGTTTTCGCTCAGTTTGGTTTGCTATGTTTTTACCCCAGTACAGCTTTCTTGGGTTACACAGAGGGGATTCTACTGACTTTGACAATCTATGCAGGAGTTCTCAGACACAGGGAAATGGGGAAACCACTCTGCACTTCAGATTTCTTTCGCCTTTAATTGAATCTAAAAGCAAAGAAATAGCTATGTAGTCTCAGGTCGCTCAAGAACCCAAGACTCCTCTCCCTAGGCTGGTAACTGAAGAATTGCAATTCAGGAAACACATGTTATACAGCAAGGTACAGGCAAGTCTGTTGAAGGATTTCTATTTTGTTTTTGGTGGGTGGGGGACTATATTTATGTGCAAGGAGTGCGAAGAGGGAGAAATATGGCTAGAATCCAAGCATTACATTCATTGGCTTGAGGATAAGGAGAGGTTTCTTGGTGGATATTCATTGGTCAGGAAAGAAGTCTTAGATTTCTATAAATAAAGCATTAGGGGAAATTACTTAGTTCTTCAGTTCAGTTGCTCTAAAGACATAGTTGTTCTAAAGAGTCTCTATTTCATATCCTCTGGTTCCATTTTAGACTTTGAAATCTTTTATACTACGGGGGAGCACTTTCCAGTTCGCTGTCATAATTTAGTTCACAGAGATCACATCACACGGGTCTATGATATTGATGATGATAAGCTGATTGGGATTAGCAAACAAGAAGCAGCAAATACTCAGACTGTCCATTATGGACATGCTCGAGCCATGGTGGGAGCCTCAGCTGGGGAAAAAGAAGCTTCTAGGAACCAGTCCTCAGGAGCAGTGGTCTTTCTTGAGCGTTTTCTCGTGCCAAGCACATTTGCTTCCCATGGAATCAGATCTGGATCCGGGGCAGGGCATTTTATGAAGTAGATGCTGTGGTTTTGCTCAGGAGGCAGGGGGAAGCACCAGGGGCAGGGTGGCACAAGGTTAGCACATCTAGAAGATCACTCGGCTGCCAAGTCCAGGGTCAAGTCCAGGTGAAGGAAACACGGGGACTGAGAGTGGATGTGGGGTGACTGGATGGGGAGTCAGGAGGGTTTTCCACTCGTCCCACTCTGGGAAAGGGAACAGGTACCCGGACTTTTCAGCAAAGATGGGAGAGGACCCAAGCAGGTGGCTTGGATTGTCCTGCTGTTTCCAGAGCCAAGGCTCCTCAGAAAGCATTCTGTTCACAGCCCGTTGTTTGTGACCTAAGATCCATCCTTCCATCACTTATCATCACAAGGCCCAGCAGAAGGGATATTATTTTTTTAAAGATTTATTTATGCTTACAAGAACTGGGGTACAGGCCAGAGGTGCAGGGGGGTGAGAGGAGTCACTACAGACAGAGTGGGGATCAGAAGAGGCAGATTGACTGAAACACACTGCTGAGCGGAGCAGCAGGCAACATAGGAGAGGTCTACTGCACCAGGTGGGTCACCTCCCTGGCTGGGAATCAAATTCGTGCTGCAGTGGCTGCGGATAGAGAAAGGTTATTATTACAGGACTCTGAGGACAAGTCTTCAACAAGAAACCAGTCCATCCCTTTGGACCCAAGAAGAGAAGATGATGGTATAAACTAGAAGGGGAGGGGAGTGTTGATCTCATGTCCAAAAGTGAAAATGTATACATATGACTGTCGTGGAGAGTATGGGTAGAGGATCCTTTCCAGGGCACATATTTCCCCCAATAGATCTCTTGATGCACTTCACTCATCCCTTCTCCCACCTTTTCCAGATGCTCCCATAGCTTTCTGCTAACTTGAGGGGCACTGAGCACAGTAGTCTCAAGCCTCAATACCAAACCTCTTCTAAGTTCACTAGACTGCTGACCCAAATATAGCAGTTAAGAGTTTTAGGCACTAATTACCTGCCAACAGCGTGATCACACGCATATGCTGCTCTCCCATTAATTCTCAAAAACGATATCAGAAGCCATTTTACAAAGGGGAGAATAACTGAGGTTCAAAGAGGGACAGGAACATGTCTAAGTTAGATAGCAGTGAGCAGGGCCAGGATTTCAACCCCTGTGATTTAACTCCAGAGCTGACACTGATTATTGCAGCAGTCACACTGCCTCCCTGTGGAAATAGGTACTCTTCACTGCTCACTCTGTGTTCTTGGAGGGGAATCAGGGGTATGAGGCAGCTGGAAGGGATAATGCTGGGTAAAATAAGTCAGAAAGAGAAAGATAAATACCGGATGGTATCACTAATATGTGGAATATAGAGGAACCAAACTAAGGGTCAGATAAAGACAAGCTTACAAAAACTAACCTTTGAAAGCTGGCAATAGAATCAAACATTCATGGGGTGGTGGTGGTGGGGGATAAGAACAAAGAGGGAAGGAAGCACAATGGACTGTGGTAGTAGACTACATATGGGTGAGTTGGTGGTGGGTGCACTACCATTTCAATACCTGGTGGGGGTATCCTAATATTACCTCAATTGTAAAGAAAGAAAGAGAGAACGAGACAGAGACAGAGAGAGATGATACCAAATGCCTGTCTTGGTTTCTCTTGGCCAATAAAAGGAAATAGAATTTGAGGAGAAGGAAAGTAGTTTAATTTGTCAACAAACTGAGGAGGGCAACAGACTCATATCAGAAAGACCACCGTCTTGCTCTTTGGTAGTAGGCAGCAGTATTCATCCAGAGTTACAAAGAGGTCAAAGAGGGGGGAGGAAAATGGGCAAGGGTTAGCATGTTCATCCTTGTGATACAGGCATCTGGAGATTTTTGAGGAGATTTAGGCTGGCGCCAGCTTGCTTACCTGGTGGTCAGAATTTTTGATGGTATCATCTTAGGGATGTTCTTTTCCTTTGGAATGTAAGAAAACAAGGTCATTAAACCTAGAGGGTAAATAAAGAAGATAGGAATGCTTATCTGGTGGGAAAGGAAGAGAAATATGTCCTTTATTCCTGTAAGACACACACACACACACACACACAGAGAGACAGAGACAGAGAAGGAAGGAAGGGAAAGTGGAAAAGACAGGCCCTGAGAATGAAAACTCCAGGCTAAACTACATAAAGTGACTTGCCCAGTTAAAGTCCATCCAGGTCAATTAAGAAATCAGAATGGAGAATTAAGACACTGTGATGTCCCAAACAGAAAACATAAAATTAATCTCTCCCTTTCTCTCTCTCTTGTTGCCTCAGTCTGGCAAGCTCTCTCTGCATATGCTCGTGGGTCAGAGGCCTTGAACTATCAAGGAGTCAGCTTTGGAGATCCTGGGGTGGATCTCCTGGGATAGAAGGGTCAGAAACTGGCCAACACCAGCAGCTACAAGATCTACTCCATGGTTTGTAGCTCAGGTCGAAGTCACCCATGGCAAAGCTACAGCAGACGCCGGAGTGTTCCCGAGGACTAGGGCCTTTTGGAAACTGAACCCACAGAAATCCGGGTGGGATACTTTCAGGCTGGGCCCTTGGCCACACGGGGTAGCTCCTGGCTCCAGGTGGAGATACTCAGATGGTTTCACAGCCAAGATCTCTTTTTGCTCCAGAAAACCCGGCCCAGACACCATAGTCAGTCTCCCTGATCACCTTGGCTCTGAAACCGGGTATGAATGCCAGCTAAGGTACCTGACACCCTGTGTGCCAAAAAATAACATTGGCAGGAGTCAGCGTCCCAGGGTTTCAAGTCCCAGCCCACGAGCCCAACTCTAGCCCCTGCAGAGCTGTCTCCAGAGCCTTGCCCTGGGTGACTTGGGGACTCTCGGGTGCCTGCCTCTGGTCTTGGTTCCACTAGTGCCTCCGGGAGGCAGCTCCCTCCTCTCTGTCTTGGACCCACATAGGTCTGGCCCTGGTCCCACCTAGGAAGTCCCAGCACTAAAGTTTGGCTTCGAAGACCAGCATGGCTGGCGTGGGGCCAAAGTGAGAACGATGTTTGCCAAATGACAGCATCACATCGGGCCGGACTACGCCTCACCCGCGACCACCCAGAAGGGACAGTTTGACTCCAGGGGACGGGACCAGAGAGGGACCAATATAAAAACAAGAGGCGGGGCCATCCCGCGAACCCAAAGACCCCAAGGATCTCTGGTAGACGCCGCAGACTGAAGATGAACGCACGGGGTCGCTGGGGACAGCTGCTGTCTTTAAGAAAATAAGACGATAGCTCACGGCCTCTGACCCACGAGCTGAAGACCGTAGACTAAATATCCAGAAAGCCTATTAGAATGCGAACTCCCGAGCTCATGCGAGATTCAGTGCGCGAGGGTATCGGGGTGGTGCCCAGAAATTTGAGTATTTAACAAACTCTCCACCCAAAATTCTTCCTACACAGAGGCTTGAGAACCAGTGATCCTGTCATTAACAAATTTGCGGATTTTAACCCGCTCCCATAGTTCGAGGGTTGATGGGAGAGAAGCTCTCACCCTCCTCAAGACCTAGAACACGCCCCACCGATCCCCCGCGAGGAGGTTTAGGACCGGAAATGGGATGACTTCCTAAACCACAGAATCCTGCTGCAAGCCAAGGAAAGTCACAGCTTCTCCACGTCAGCAGCCTCCGGGCCCGGTCGGCTGGGCGGACGGCGCGAGGCCTGACGGGAGATGTAGTTCGTAGCGAGCCCGCGCGCCTGCGTCCTGGGCAGTTGCACCCGGTGAGCCTGAGAGAGCCGTGGGCGCTGAGGCGGTGAGTCCCGGAGCGGCCAGAGGGCGTGGCCGTCCCTGGGGCGCGGGCGCGGGTAGCGGGGCTCCCATCGCCCGCTCGGGCTAAGCTAACGGGGCGCTTCCAGTCCTGACTAGGCGGCGGGTGTGGGGAGGAACGGCGGGCAGCGGGCCCCTGTCCGGCCCGGATCCCCTCCCCGCTCCCGGCGACCCGGTCGGGCCTTCCCGAGGGGCCGCTGGGCTGGGAGCGCCCCACCAGGCTGCGGAACGTCCTTGCCTGGGCGCGCTCGGGGCCGCTCCCGCGCACCCAGCATCCGATTTTAACCAGTTTAAAGGCTTTTAGGGACGTGCCCCCCTGCCTTTTCTCGGGTACCCTCTTTTCCCACACCTCGATCCCTGGGCCTGGGAGTGCGGGTGCCATGAGCAGACTTTGGAGAGAAGCCATCAGCCCCGCGGGGAAGTTTTCTTCCCAAAGGGCTGCTGGAGGGAAGCCCTCAGGGTCGGGCCCTGGTAGACACGGGGGAGGGATTGGGTCAGCCAGGGAGGGCTGCCGGGCTGTGAGGCTGCCCTGGATGAAAGGTGGGGCCACAGCCCAAACCACACGGTCCTGGACGCGCTCGAGCCACGGTGGGGACCTCAGCTGGGGAAAAAGAAGCTTCTAGGAACCAGTCCTCAGGAGCAGTGGTCTTTCTTGAGCGTTTTCTCGTGCCAAGCACATTTGCTTCCCATGGAATCAGATCTGGATCCGGGGCAGGGCATTTTATGAAGTAGATGCTGTGGTTTTGCTCAGGAGGCAGGGGGAAGCACCAGGGGCAGGGTGGCACAAGGTTAGCACATCTAGAAGATCACTCGGCTGCCAAGTCCAGGGTCAAGTCCAGGTGAAGGAAACACGGGGACTGAGAGTGGATGTGGGGTGACTGGGTGGGGAGTCAGGAGGGTTTTCCACTCGTCCCACTCTGGGAAAGGGAACAGGTACCCGGACTTTTCAGCAAAGATGGGAGAGGACCCAAGCAGGTGGGCAGGCCGTGCCCTTGTCACAGTGGAGACTT
Organism: Galemys pyrenaicus; assembly: GCA_019455555.1. Lineage (NCBI taxonomy): Eukaryota > Metazoa > Chordata > Mammalia > Eulipotyphla > Talpidae > Galemys > Galemys pyrenaicus. Next base: position 26,806 of record JAGFMF010012289.1, on the reverse strand, counting down.
GCACGAGACTGTTAGGGATAGAAATGGGCTCTCCCACACGCCCCTCTTCCCCCCCTCAGGAGCACAGCTGCATCTCTGCCACCCCACAGTCCAGCTGTGCTGATTGCTTTGTTTCAAGGGCCAGATAGGGTCTGGCAGGTCTGGGAGGCCTGGGAAGAGTCGTAACTACAACTTCCCCCAGACTCCAAAGGAAGGAAGGAGGGAGAGAGAGTTTCAGTTAGTCCCCAAATTGGAAAGACTGAAGAGAGCAAGGTCTGCATCATGAGAAGGACCCCTCTGAACCCAGAAAGGCAAATCCTTGAAAACACTACTGCTCTGCTGCCCAGCGCGGCTCTCCCGCTCTCCTGAGACCGCCCACTGCTTTTGAAGTTCTCTGTCCTGTGGCTTCCTCATAAACTTTGCTGCTGGCTCTATCCTGGTGCTTCGTGAAATTCTTTTCTTGAGAGATACCAAGGACCCTTGGGTGTCACGGTCCTCAACCATGACAGTCACGAAGGGGCATTTTGCCCATGCAGTTTTCACCAGATACCCAAATTAAGTCCTATCAGCCCTCATTGAAAGCAAAGGACGTTAAGTGAACAAGCTGTGCCCTGCTGGTCCTTGCTCTCTTCTCCATTCTCTTTTTTACTCTCTCTGGCTTTCTGTTCTGACCATCTCAAGACATAATTTCATCTTAAACTTGGATGGTAGCTTCCTGGTTTTGGGGTGATGGGGAAGCTCCACACCGTGCAGATTCAAACCTCCTTGGGTGGGACCTCATAATCCTCTTGGAAGGCTGCCAGGGGTTACATCCCTGTGCTGATCAGGAGCGCCTGAGGCCACTCTGTTCTCAGCCCCTCTTCTTCCTTGCTATCTTAACCTCTCTGCCCCTGGTTTGGATTTCAGGGAACATGGGGCCCAAAAACCCTCACTTTTTTTTCTACAGGCACACTTGGAAGGCTGGTCTCAGCGATGGCCCCTTCCTTTCTGTGCTTCCCCTAGTCTATCTCAAGCATATTCTCTTGTGGCTGATTCCTTTTGAAAAGTTGTGTGATTACCTCCATGACTTACACTTTATCACTCTGCTCTCTGGCCGCCTCTCAACTGTCATCTTTGCCTCTGCCCCTGGCAGTCTTGGCACTTAAATCCTCTTCTCCTTTGTTCCATTTGAGCCAGTAAAATTGGCACAAGCATTTCTGGTTCAAAACCTTCTCTCTCTTACCTAACCTTCTTAATACCCAGAGTCATGGTATACATCCGGGAACCCCTTCTCTTATAGTGGGACATTGTCTACACAGGTCTTATCTTTCTGGTCCCCAGGTAGGTGCAGAGAGTGGAAAGCCTCTGGGACATCAAGGCCTAAAGGGATCCCCTTGTATGTGGGCCAGGCAGAGCCCCCTTGCATTTGGGGCCAGATAGGGAGAGAAACAACGTGCCTTTCTCCCATCCCTGCTTTTAGGTCATAGAAAATGTTTTATTTACACACCCCCTCCAGAAGTTAACCCTTTACCGTGGCCTGGCCATGATACACATTGAAGGATGGTAAAACGACCTGAGAGTAGGTATCTCAATTTGAACACTATTTTATCATTGAATCTTTATAGTCTAGGTGGGAAAAGTGCTCGGAACTGGCTTATGTACAGATTTTGAGTGACAACCAGGTATTGGCTTTAAAATATTCTGTTGCAAACACTTAGGTAAAAGCCATTTGGAGTTTGAGACAACTAAGAAAATATTTAAAGTTACTTTTTTCTGAAAATCCTTCACTTCTATTACTTCTCCCCCTTCGTTTATACCCTCAGTTCTACTTCCTTGTGATAAAGGTGACCCATCATTGTGGTAAGCCAGGCAGGAGGCATGAGTGTTATAATACTAACCATTTATTGGAATGTAACATCCTAGGAGAAAAAACTTTGCTACGGAGACTAAAGGAAAAAAAATAGAAATCAGTCTTAAAGTTCAAACTGCTAGGAACTTTCTCTTGACTTTGAGCTTTTATCAGTAGTTAAGGATTGTGGTTAAACAAAGAAAAAATATATATAGAAAATAGGCAAGGAGAACAAAATTGGAATAAGAATGTATTTTCTGGATTAAAATACAAGGAATTAAAAAAAATGAGGTTTATTTTGATAAAGAAAAGAAGCAATATAGCATGTCATAAAAGGTCTGTGAAAGTTGATAAAAGTTTATGGAATGAAGATAAGAAGGAAAGATTTCAAATATTATGATTTATTGATATTAGGTTAACTAATTTGAAATTCTATCCTAAGAAAAGCTAAAACTGCAGCCATTTAGGTATTTTATCTTTCAGTCTAAAGGAATAATGATATAATAGATCTTAACATTGTTTGCAATTTAAGAATTATAAAACTAGAGTTTTAAGAGTAAAAGTTTTCTAATTAAAGGACAAAAATATTTTAAACTGTTTAAGTAATCTTAAAATCTGGGACTTCAGGTAAGTTGTCTTTAGATAAAGTCTCATCAGCAAGAGTTGAACTTTATTAAAATAAAATTTACTTGCATTTGGAGTCATTACTGCTTTGGTTAACTGGGTAATTAAGTATGGTTTTGTAGTAACCTGTATGAATGTTTAACCTTCCCCATAATCAAAATACGAAAAGTCTTTAATTAAAAAGGAAAATATTGGACATGGGACAGGAACTTCTAGGTAATACTCTCCCAGGAGGAAATTGTTCTCTCCTTGTGGGAATGATAATAAGCAATAATCTATAGGTTAAAACTTCAGGGAAGTATTGTCACATAAGGAAAAATATTTAACATGGCTGACAATAAAAATGTCCAAAAATTATATCAAACTTCTTTAAATGTCTAATACATATTGGCATGCTATTACTGGTCATTTCTGAGTATTATTCTGAAATATTGTATGCCACAAAAAGTTGAACAAACTTTCTTGTCAGTTGTATTATAATCAGTTGTGTTAATTATGGCCATTTTAAAGTCTTTTGCCATTTACAAAAAAACATGTATTCTAATGTTTTGTTTTCAGAGCAATTTGCAGGAAAAAACTTTGACTTTAAAATTCAGATTTATCATGGAGCTGAAAATAAAATACAAGTTATAAAAAAGACCTGGATGCATAATAGTTGCTAACAACAGGTTAAAATAAAGATGAATCTAAATAAACTATCAAAAATTAAGAAAACTTTTTAAAGTTATGACCTACAACAATGGTAAATTACATTTTTTGTAAACAGAACTGAGCCTATGCTTTTCTCTCCCCGACACCTTAAAACTTTCACTAAATATTCTGATTTCTCATGGTTATGTTTTTGTTTTTTGCATAAATCCAGTAAGATTCTTTTTTCCGTCTCCATAATAGACAACTTGAAGCATGGTGTTTTACCAAGGCTTTGTCTGGAATATTATGTTTTCAGGAAGCAGATTAATTTCAAAGCTAACAAAGAAATAACCTGGCACCTCATTAAGGGTACAGCTGGTATATCAGGAGGATAAGGAAGGTCCCTCTTTGACAGGCCCAGAAACCCCAGGACATCTTAGGAACTTCAAGAGAAGAGGAATTTGTCCAAAATGCTGGTATTATAGATGAAGTCTGATGGTGAGACCTTGGCCTGGTCTTGAACCCTAACACACTGGCTATTTAAGGGCTCTCAATCTGAAGTTCCTTATAATGAGGTCCAGCAAAGCAAAATTTAAAGGTCTATGTGGGTATTTTTTATTCTTGCTGAATTTATGCAAATTGGCCAAGCATGTTTAAGATAGACTTTACTTGAAAATAAATTAATTTTGTTGTGATAAAACTAGTGGAGAGAAAACTACATTTCAGCAACATACTTTTTCGTGGACATCAGGCTTTCATGCCTCTTAAACGTTTTGAGTTTTTTTTAACCTGTAAACTAGACTGGAAATTCTTTGCACAAAAAACTAGTTATATAAAATAATCAAATAACTAAATTTCTACATTGTAAAGTTTTTTTAAAGGTTTGTCCAGATCGGCCATTGCCCCCAAATTTCTCAAGATTAAAAAATATACACTTAAAGGCAGGACTATAGTAGAGACTAAATGATTAAATTGTTCTCAGATCTTACAGAAAACAAGAAAAATATCTAACTTTTTCTCTCTGAGGCTTGTATTTACAGACAAGTAATAGCAACAACCTTGAGCTGAGCTCCATGGTTGGCTGGAAACTAAAAACGCAGGAAAAAAAGCCAGCTTCCTAGAAGTGGGGCAACATTAAAACACTGAATCCTATTCTGGACTCCTGTTATAAACAGTCTTTTCTTACTGGTTTGGATAAATTAATGGACTCAATCTGTTTTGTGCTACTGTTAGTAAAATATGCTTATTTCCTTTTTAAAAAGATTTATTTATGTATACAAGAATTGGGGTACAGGCCAGAGGTGCGGTGGGAGTGGGATGAGAGGAGTCACCAGAGATAGAGTGGGGAGCAGAACAGGAGGGTCAACTGAAACACACTGCTGAGGGGAGCAGCGGGCAGCACAGGAAACTTCTGCAGTGCCATGTGGGTCACCTCCCTGGCCGGGGATCAAACTTGTGCTGCAGTGGCTGTAGACAGCTTCACGGTGCTGTACCTTAACCCTTTCTGCCACCAGGGAGGCCCCACTTGTTTCTTTTGATCTTGGACCCTTGCTTCTTAAATCATGTAGTCCCCCTTTGTCTCTAAAAGGTTGAACTTAAAGGGAGGTCAAATCCATGGAACTGGCTTACAAAACGGTCATCTTGGGTTTATCTTTTGGACTGTGTCTTTTAAATTTATTAAGTATCTACGTCTTCAGGATGCATAGTATATCATCTACAGATGATTGTCTAATAGGGCCCTCAAACTGCCCCACCCTTGATGGGACCTAATGAGAATGCCCAGTAATTCAGTCAATATCCTAGGGAAGCCCAGGACCTCAGCGCAGGGCCCACAGACACAGACACCACCCATTTCCAGCAGGAAGAAGTTTCAGAAGATTAAACCTAGCTGCTTCACACCTCCAAAAGATTTGGGCCCTTGCCTCTTGAAGGGGGAATGTTAGGAATAGAAATGGGCTCTCCCACAAGCCCCCTGAGGAGCACAGCTGCATCTCTGCCAACCCACAATCCAGCTGTGCTGATCACTCTGTTTCAAGGGCCAGATAAGGTCTGGCAGGTCTGGGAGGCCTGGGAAGAGTCTTAACTACAGCTTCTCCCAGACTCCAAAGGAGGGAAGGAGAGAGAGGGAGTTTCAGCTAGTCCCCAAATTTAATGGGAGTGAAGGGAGCAAGGTCTGTATCATGAGAAGGACCCCTCTGAACCCAGAGAGGCAAATCCTTAAAATCCTACTGCTCTGCTGCTCAGGGCGGCTCTCCCGCTTTCCTAAGACCACCCACCGCTTCCTGCAGTGTTTGGGGCTTTCTTTTCTAATAAACTTTGTTGCTGGCTGTATCCTGGTCCTTTGTGAACTTCTTTTCACTAAGGACCGTCAGGTGTCATGGTCTTCAACATGACCAGCTCTGTGACCTTAGGGGAGGCACTAAGAACATCTGCCTGTGGTTCGGAGGGTGAGCCTTGCAGGGGTCTACGGATTCGAAGCTCATCACCATCTCTCTGGCATGGGGTTCGTGACCT
>JAGFMF010012289.1:0-17863 GCA_019455555.1 Galemys pyrenaicus | reverse complement strand
CTGTTCCCCGCTCTCTGTGGTGAATCCTCTCACCTCCCCACCTCTGGCCTGTACCCCAGTGCTTGTATACATAAATAAATAAATCTTTAAAAAAAAAAAGAAAAGAAAATGGTCCTCTCTTATAGCGAGGAGGGGGGACGTCACTTTGGGAATAGCTGGGCACTGGACTGTTAGATGCAGAGGCCTTAAGGACCCCTTAAGCCAGAGACTCTGCTTAAATAATGTTTCTAAGAATCATTATTTTATACTTTTCAATGTATTTCAGTGTAATAAAATATACCTTAAGAATTACCACTTAATGATTTTTGTGTGTACAGTTCAGTGAAACGAAATACATTTTTAATGTGAAATCATCACCACTGTCAATCTTCATAGCTATTTTTATCTTGTCAAAACTGATATGTATGCCCATTTGATCAAGAATTCGCCAACCCCACCTTCCGTATATTCTGTTTACCACCTTTCAATTTTCTATCTCTATAAATTTGACTACTCTGTTTATCTTATTAAATGCAGTATTAGAGTATTTGTCTCTTTTGTGACTGGTTTATTTCACTCAGTATAGTGTCCTCAGGGTTTTTTTTGATGTGGTAGCATATGTTAGAATCCATCATTTAAAGGATGAAAAATATTCTACTCTCTGTATATATATCATATTTTGCTTACCTACTTTTCATCAAATATACATTGGTTTGCTTCTAGATAGGCTATCATGAATATGGATAGACAAATATCTTCTTGAGACCCTACTTTTACTCTTTTTTTGGTATGTAATCAGAAATAGAAGTAAAATCACACAGTGATTTTGTTTATAATATTTGAGGAACTTGCACAATCTTTCCCCCAACAGCTATACCTTCTTAGACTCCTATCAACAGTGCACAAATTTCCACATACTCACCAACAATTGTTAATTTCTGTTTTTTTTTCTTTGTTAGTAATAATTTTAATGGCTATGAGGTGCTATCTCATAATTTTGATTTGCATTTCCCTAATGATTAGTAATATTCAACATCATGCTTGTACTTATTGGCCATTTGTAATCTGATTGGAGAATGTCTGTTGAATTTGAATTGGGTTGTTTGCTTTTTTGTTGTTGAATTTTATATTTCACCATATATTCTGGATATTAATCCCTTATCATATATATGATTTGCAAATATTTCCCCCATTCCTTGGTTGCCAGTTTACTTTGCCACTTTACATTGACTTGTGATGAACAAAACTTTTAAAATTTTCATCAATTACTGTTCAGTTTTTCTTTTTTTGCCTGTGCTTTTGGTGACATATTCAAGAAATCATAGCCAAGTCCAATATCATGAAGCTTTTGACCTATTTTCTCCAGGAAGTTTATAATTTTAGGTTTTACTTTTAGGTATTAAATCCATTGTGAGTTAATTTTGTATATGGTGTTAGGTAATTGTCTAACTTCACTCTTTTGCAGATGTATATCCATTTCATTAACACCATCTGTTTCCAAGACTGACCTTTCTCCTTTTTTAATTAAAGTTGGAGATAATATTGGTTTAGAACATGTAAGTTTCAAATGTACATCATTATAATTCAACATCTGTATATTCTACATCAAAAAGTATAGTTTCCATCCACTACCATAAAATTTACTCCCTTTGCTCATTTCACCCATTCTCCTATCTCTCTAATTCCTCTGGTAACTACCATTCTCTTCTGAGAATCTAAAAGTTTGCTTTTGCTTTGTTTTGTTTCCTTTGTTTTTTTATTTTCCACATATGAGTGAAATCATATAGTATTTGCCTTTTTCTTTCTGACTAATTTCATTTAGTATAATGCCTTCCAGGCCCATTCATTGTTACAAATCGCAAGATTTCATCTCTTTTTATAGCCAAGTAGTAGTCCATTGTGTGTATGTGTGTGTATGTGTGTGTGTATATACACAACATACCTTGTTTATCCATTATTCATCTGTCTTTGGACACTTAAGTTGTTTCCATATCTTGGCTACATACTGCATTGAACATAGGTGTGCATATATCTTTTCAAATTAATGTTTTCACATTTTTGGATAAATAGATGTGGAATTGCTGAATCCGATGGTGTTTCTTTTCTTAATTTTATGAGAAATTTCCATACTCTTTTCGATAATGTCTGCACCAGTTTACATGCTACCAACTGTTTAGGATAGTTCAGTTTTCTTTACATTCTCACCAGTACCTGTGTTTCTTGTCTTTTTGATAGCCATTCTAACAGGTATAAGGTGATATCTCATTGTGGTTTTGATTTGCCTTTCCCTAATAATAAATAAAGCAATAAAGTAAAATAATAATAAAGGATGATTAAGTTCTTTTCACATATCCATTTTCACATTTCACATTATCTTCTTTGGTGAAATGTCTATGTACATCCTCTGCCAATATATTTTTTAAGCTTTTTAAATTTTGGTCTGAGAAAGCCTTTATTTCTCCTTCATATCTGAAGGATAGCTTCACTGGATAGAGTATTCTTGGCTGGTTTTTTTTCTTTGTTTTGTTTTGTTTTTCTTTGTTTCTTTTATGGCATGTAGAGTTTTTGTGCTGAAATTATAGCTTGATGTATGGGAGTACCTTTATAGGATACATGCCCTTTCCTTCTGTCTTTAACATTCTTTATCAATGATTTCTTACAATCTTGTTATTTACTATTTACAATTGGGTTTTTTATTTGTCTTGATATGGATCTTGATTTGCATTTATAAATTAGGTGTTCTGCTAGCTTTACAAACTTGTATATTCAGCTCCTTCCGTAGGTTTTGGAAGTTCTCAGATATTATTTCTTTAAACAAAATTCTCTGTTCCTGTCTTCCTTTTTTTACCTTCTGGGATACTCATTACCTTATGTTCATGTTACCTTTCCTTATGAAGTTGGGTAGTTCTTGTAGCGTGTCTTCATTTTTAAATATCTTATTTCACTTCACGTGAGTAATTTCTTGGAGCTCACAAATTTATCTTCCTTATGATATGGCCTCTTTTCAATGCTTTCTGTTGCATTCTTCTTCATCTCATCTACTGGAATGATGTTAGATGTTGTGTAGAATCTTTAGATAGGGAACTATTGCCATATTAACAACATTACATTTTATGATGCATGCACATAGGATACTTTTCCATTTATTTATGTTGTCTTTAATTTATTAAAAACTACTATTTTATACTTTTCTGAGTATAAGTTTTATACTATTTTTGTTGACTATATTCCTAAGTATTTTATTCATTGTATGTTATTATCAGTGGAATTGTTTTCCCTACTTCATTATATACGTTGAAAGTATACAGAATCATACTTGATTTTTGTGTGTTTATCTTATATCCTGTAATCTACTGAACTCATTTATTAGTTTGAATTGTTTTTTAATTAATTCCTTAGGATTTTCTATACACAAGATCATGTTACCTAAGAAAACTGATAGCTTTACTTCTCATGTAAAGCTGGATGCTTTACTTCTCATGTAAAGCTGGATAGCTTTACTTCTCATGTAAAGCTGGATGCTTTACTTCTCATGTAAAGCTGGATGCTTTAAAATCACAATTGCCGGGCCTCCCTGGTGGCACAAGGGAATCAAAGCACTATGAAGCTATCAGCAGCATGAGTTCAATGCCTGGTCAGGGAGCTGACCCACATGGTGCAGCAGACCTCTCCTGTCTTGCCCACTGTTCCCCTCAGCAGTGCATTTCAGTAGATCTGCCTGTTCTGCTCCCCACTCTGTCTCTGGTGAATCCTTTCATCTCCCTTCCCACCCACCCCCACATTACTTCTGGCCTGTACCCTAGCTCTTATATGTATAAATAAAAGAAATCTTTAAAAAATACAATTGCCTTACAAGGGCAATTGAGGCCCTAGTATTCATAGCAGTACTTAACCCAAGGTAGATCATCCATCCCACAATGGAAGCTGAGTGAAAAAAGCCACAGTTGCCTAGAATTTAGATTCAGCAGTTGGTAACTGGGCCTAGTATGAGGAATTCTGAAGTCCCGTCCCTCCCAGGAAGATATCCTTCTGAATAGAAACTAAAAGAGAGGGTGCTTAGAGCTCTTGGCTATTCCTGCCTAAAGTAGAACTGGGAGGAAGGCTCAAGGGAACAGTTTTTGTTGAAAGATCTAAGAATGATTATTCTAGTGAATTATAGATTTTTCAAAAATACACGGTTGTTAATTTGGTTTATGCCCTCAAGACTTTACATGTTTGGTTATTTATTTACTTCTTTTCTACAAGTTTTACCAGGAAGTAAGTCTACATAGTTTCTTGCGATATCATATACACTTAAATCATCAGTCAGTATTTAACACCAAAGACTTTGCTACTCTACTTCTTTCAAGTTTCATTTTATTTCCACTTTTACTTTATGGCAATTTTCCTTTGATCTGTGGCCTCTATGTTTGACTTGGGTCTTCATGCCCTTTCATTTAACTCTCAGCTTTGAAATTAAAAAACAAAAACACTATAGTGAATTTACACAGAACTTTTAAAATGCATTTTTGTTTCTTAAATTTAATCTATATTTGTCTATTATCCATGAAAATATAAAATGAGGTCTTTTAGTCCACTTCTATGATTTGATATAATGTTTTGAAATTAAAATTTCTCCCAATTAACAGTCAAATTAACTTGCTAAGATAATTTTAAAATACTAGTATTTATATATCATCCAACTCTTAAATATCAAATCAGCAATTTCCAACCCACACTTCACTGCATGCCAAAATACTTTGCCAAAGTTGAGAAAGGGGCATGGGAAGAGGATAAAATCAACAGAGACTACAGATAAGGAGAGAGGAGGTAGGATACATGGGGACAGTGAATGTAAAACGTTTTTGAGGTTGTCCTTAGACTGACAGTGAGAAATGCTCAGTTATTTGGGTTAACTTCAAGAAAATCCATTTCTAGATTTCAGCTAAAACAAACATCAAAACTACTTTTGCTGGTTTCCAACCCAATCAATTTTAATTTTAAAATCTTAACTGAAATTATTGCAGTAAACAGTTTCATAACTCTTTCTCTTTACTTGGTACTCAACAGCAGCATTTCTCAATTTTAATATGTTAAAACTTTATGAAGACTTACTTCATGTTTTAGCTCTTTCCAAATAAATCTGTTATCAAAATAGCTACAAACATAATTTAGTACATTGATTTCAGCACGGAATTAATTCACTCTTCTTCCAGAGATTAGAGAATAGCCTGAATTGAGCACAAAAGTATGTTTTCCTCATTTTTTATTGTGTTCTTATCTTTAAAAAAAGACTTGTAAGAGATTCCAGGTGAAGTAATAATAATTGAGGAGGAAGTAAATGTCAAGCGACAATATGTATATATCCAAGCTATCAACATGAGCTCTGGAAAACCCTTTGATGACCCAAACTGCCATGTTTCTCATCTTTATTATGACCAGGATATCTAATACCAAAGCTTGATATGAGCTTCCCATTGGAGAACAGAGAAGAGGAATGGGTGAAGGAACTACAGGAGTCCAAAGAAATTAAACAATTACTTGATTCCAAAATAGGTAAGTAATTGCTCACTGATATGCTAAGGAAGAAAGATAAGAAAAATTCAACTTTAATAAAGGTAAGGAGGTTTGCATTCTACTTTGGAGTTTCTGTATTTTACTGATGGTTTCATATAACTTCTTATTTTCCCTCATATTCTTTCTTCCATGGGACACAGTGACATTTGCAACTTTCTTTTTTTATTTTTTTCAGGTTTTGAGATTGGAATAGAAAATGAAGAAGATACTTCAAAACAGAAAAAATTGGAGAATTTGTACCCATTTATTGTTACTTTAGAGGGGAATGCTCTCCATGGTCCTATTTTGCAAAAAGACTATGGACAGTTAGAAAATCAATGGGAAACACCCCCAGAGGATTTACCCACAGATATAACAAAACTTGTAGATTATCAGAGCCCCTCTATAGGAGAGAAACCTGAGAGTTCCAACTTAGAAGAACCTCTCAACCCTAGACCTCATAAGAAAAAGATTCCAGGAGATAAACCTCACCGATGTTCTCAATGTGGAAAATGCTTTGCTCGGAAATCACAACTTACTGGACACCAGAGAATACATTCAGGAGAGGAACCTCACAAATGCCCTGAATGTGGGAAAAGATTCCTTCGTAGTTCAGACCTGTATAGACACCAACGACTTCACACAGGGGAAAGACCCTATGAATGCACTGTGTGTAAAAAGCGATTCACTCGGCGGTCACACCTTATGGGGCACCAGAGAACCCACTCTGAAGAAGAAACTTATAAATGCCTTGAGTGTGGGAAAAGCTTTTGTCATGGATCAAGTCTTAAAAGACATCTAAAAACTCATTCAGGTGAAAAACCTCATCGATGTCATAACTGTGGGAAAAGTTTTAGTAGACTAACGGCCCTTACTTTGCACCAGAGAACCCACACTGAAGAGAGACCTTTTAAATGTAATTATTGTGGGAAAAGCTTTAGACAGAGACCAAGTCTTGTTATTCACTTGAGAATTCATACGGGGGAGAAGCCATACAAGTGTAGTCATTGTTCTAAGAGCTTCAGGCAGCGAGCAGGCCTTATTATGCACCAAGTCACTCACTTTAGAGGACTTCTTTAAGAACTGTAAAGAGAAACAGGTCCTACAGAAATTGACACTAGCTCAGAAACATCTTTACTACAACAGCCTGTTTGTCTTGGAAGAACCTTTCTGTTTTGGCTTATAAGAACAGGCTTTTCCCCTATTTTTAAAACCTAACTTCCAAGGCATATGAGTTCAAGAGTACCTACCCACCTACTCTTGTAACTTTCCTAGCTAGATTTGATTTATTCTGACTCCACAACTCTTATTTTATTACAGTGAATTCTTTATGTTCTAAGCCAATTGTATCATAAATGTAAGTATACATCATATAAATGATGACAGTCCTTTCCAGAGTAGGGTCAATATAATAGGTGATCATCATATCTGATATGTCTATTATAGCAGCACCATAATTATTCTGCTGTCATTATTAAAGGTAAATTATATTAGTTCAAAGTTTTATCATGTCACAAGTAGAAAGGAAGGAGACAGTAGATTTTGTCAAAAAATAAAAATGTGTCAGGAGCACAAGGATGAAGGTGATGTTATTTTCCTGGTAAGAACTGGGTTATTTTCATGGATAGGAAATTTTTTTGTTTAAGGAAGTTGGGATTTTAATCTTTACTTTTGAATTGTGCAAAGTTTGATAGTCCTCTTAGTTGGCAGTCTGTGGTGATGCTACTTAGAGCTGAATCTTAATTTGATGATTTGTTTTGTTCACAATAAGCTCTATGTGGAAGAATCCACTTGACAGTTGAAATCCTACAAGTAGAATTTCATTTAATTTAAACTGGCTAAGGAACTGGTGTCCACTGAATTTTTAAACTCCCGTTTGGTATTCAACCACTTATTTCTCAGTGCTTTATAAATTTTATCCATTCTTTAATTCAGTGTCTCCTTAAATATATAGCATAGAACAGTCTGTTCTATGATATTTTCTGCACATAAGTTTGGGGATCCCTCCTTTTGTTTCCCCTCTCTAGATTCACAAGCAGATCAGCCTTTGAGACTCACTAAGAGGTCTCCAGTAAAGGGGGAAAAGCACCTTTCTTGGCTCATTGTTTGCAAACTTACTTGATCCCAGAACCCTTTTTCATACACATCCAATAATAACCCACAAAACTAGTATTCTGCAAATATTCCTTGAAAAACACTGCCTTAAACAAATATTTCTATAGCTATCAGTATAAGTCTTGACGTTATTCCAGTTGTTTTCAAGGGTGTTATGAAAAGTTCTTTAAACATATATACTTTTATATAATACACACACACATCATTTTAAGGAAGTGAGGGTCACTAATCCAGGTAATTTACAAGTTGCCCAGTGATTCTCAAGCTCTTTGAATTTTACTTATAATTTCTCTCTCTCTCGCGTTCTCTCTCTCTCTCTCTCTCTTGCATTCTCTCTCTCTCTCTCTCTCTCTCTCTCTCTCTCTCTCTCTCCCCATCTCTCTCATTCATATACATATTGCTATTTATATATTCTNTCATTCTCTCTCTCTCTCTCTCTCTCTCTCTCTCTCTCTCTCTCTCCCCATCTCTCTCATTCATATACATATTGCTATTTATATATTCTCATATAACCGTGATAGTGACTCAGATTTCTGTAGCAAAGAAGAATTCTCTGTCAGTTAAAACTGTTAATACATGAAAATATTCATTCAGCCTGGTTCCTTGTTATAAAATACAAGCTATAGGACATTCAAGCATTTTCCCTTATGAAGATACCAGTCATCCTTTCCTTAAATTAGAATTAGGGAAAGTATATATTTTTTCTATTCCATTGAAGTTCTTGGAAATGGTATTTAATATAAGTACTTTTGAGGTATCTACTATGTGCCTAACAAGTCCTATTCTAGGCTTAATGGAAATTAGTGAAGAAATTAATTCATGGGTCAGGTTCATAAAGAGTTTATAATGTCGTTAGTTAAACCAGAGTTGGGAAACAAATGAAGAACAATGCAAGAGAGTTTGTAATTAAATGCCAAATTATATCACATGCTAAAGCCAGGATGTGTCTTTAATTCTTGTCATCCAGGTCCCTGTATGATGCTGCTATAAATGTAGGATTAAAATTGAGATCCCAGTAGCAATAAACATGTAACATAGGAGGAGTCTGAATGTAGAGATGAAAAATACCGAATGTAATGGCTTCTCTTTTCTCTCTTGTGGAACTGCATTCAAACCAGAATAGTGCCTTAAAATGGATGTGCCCAACTGTCTGTATCTATGCAATATTTTAATAAAATGTAAATGTGTATGTTCTTACTGCTTCAATCGCATTAACTAATTGTTTGAACAACTAAGAGCTGCTTCCCTGAACAGCTGCAATAAGCAGCACAATTGACTCCTGCCTGACCCTAAGTTGGAGCTTTAGTGCCGGGTTTATACATCATTTGTAGCATTTAACCAGTCAATTTTAGTTAGTAGGTTAGTTACAATTATAGTATGAGCTGCATTCTCCCCCCCTCATCTATATTATAAACACTCATCACTGGATTTTACAAAGTAGAGAACACTTACTATTCATTTATTTTTATAGTGCCCTGTATATAATAAGCAGTAATAAATATCTATAACATTGAATCAAGAAACATGTGGCATAGTTCTTGGAAACTTATAATTGAACATTGCATGGACGTGCCCAATTAATTTCTGAGCATTTAGAGTAGATTAGAGGAAAATATAGTACCTACGTCATAAATCTATCACTCATCCTTAATGACCTTTCAGTCAATGATGGACCACATATTTAAAGATAGTCCTAACACGCCATATCATATAGCCAAGGTATCTAGTAGGCCATCTAGGTTTATGCAATCACGCTTTAAGATTTCACAGTGATAAAAGTGCCTAATGGTGCATTTCTCAGGTCATATCCAAGCTTTTAAAGATGCAGACTCTATCATGAAGATTAAATAAAATATGTTTAGGCCCTGCATGGTGTAAGCTTTTGATATCCACCACATTTATTTTAATTCTTTGTTGTTTAATGATAAAAACTTTTTTAGAGATTTATTTATTTATGCTCACAAGATCTGAGGTGTAGGCCAGAGGGTGTGGGGGAATTCACCAGAAACAGAGTGGGGAGCAGAACAGGCATATTGACTGAAACACACTGTTGAGGGGAGCAGTGGGCGAGACAGGAGAGATCTGCCGCCCCATGTGGGTCACCTCCATGGCTGGGGATCCAATTTGTGCTATAGTGGCTGTGGATAGCTTCATATTGCTGCACCTTAACCCCTTACACCACCAGGGGGGCCCCAATGATCAGTATATGGATTCTCCTCTAAACATGGCTTTGTTCACATTCCATAGTTTTTTATTTTTTTAAGATGTTATTTATTTATTTGTAGAAGAACTGGGGTGTAGGCCAGAGGTGCGGGGGTGGGGATAAAGAGTGAGAGGGTTCACCAGAGACAGAGTAGGGAACAGAACAGGTGGATTGACTTTAATAAACTGCTAAGGGGAGCAGCAGACCAGACAGGAGAGGTCTGCTGCACCATGTGAGTCAGCTCCCTGGCCGGGGATCAAACTCAGGCCATAGCAGTGATAGCGCTGAGACTTAACCAGGGAGGCCCCACATATTCCATAGTTTTTATATATGTTTGTATTAGGTAGGATTCTGGAGAGAAATAGAAACAGGACTAGATAGATAGATAGATAGATAGATAGATAGATAGATAGATAGATAGATAGATAGATAGATAGATAGATAGACAGATAGATAGATAGATAGACATAGAGATAAATAGCTATATATATATATATATATATATAGCTAGATTGATCGATCTAAGAGATTACTTACAGGAATTGGCTCACATGATTATGAAGATCAAGAAATCCCACAATATGTCATTTGCAGGACAGATAAAATGGAAAACCAGTGGTATAATCAGTTTAATGCTGAAGGCCCAAAATTGGAAGCCCACAGGTAGATGTCTCAAAGTCTAAAGGCCAAAGAACCATAATCTCTGATGTTCAAAGGCAGGACATCCCAACTCATGAAGAAAGTAAGGACTCTTCTCTGTCTTTTGTTTTATTCTGGCCCTCAAGAGATTGGAGGAGGCCCACCACAATGGTAAGGACAAATCTCTTTACTCAGTCTACTAAATCTAATACTAATTTTTTTCTGAAAATGCCCTCACAGATACCCAGTAATAAGATTTTATCAGTCATCTAGACATTCCTTAGCAGAGTCAAGTTGGCACATAAAGTTAACCATCACAGTACTGTTAGTGATTCCAAAATTGTTTTTGTGGTTTTCATCATAATTAATCTTTGACCCAAGAACTGTACAATATTGCCATTTTCCTCTCAATTTCTGGTTTTACAATATTATGATTAAAAAAATGAGGCTTATTCTATTTCTGCTTTCAACATTCTTTTAGGTAGTTTTAAGACTTTACATTTGATAAAATTTGGTAACTATACTAAAGGCTCTAGAAAATAAGGATTCTACTTTTAGGGTACAAATTTATAATACAGTTCTACACCTCTCACTTTAATGTCTTCAGGAGTAACCTTGGTGTTTGGAAAGGGGCAATGACATAGAAGAGATTGGGTTGCCCCCCCACCCCATTCTACCTTCCTGCATTTTTTACACTCTGTATCCTTGGTAAGAGGAGCTTTTTGGTATATGTTCTATGAATATTAGTAGCTGCCTCTCTAATAAGATTGGTAGTAAAAACATGAGGCTAAAGTACGTAGGAGACTCCTAGCTTCTCCAAACCAGGATGGCAAAGTGTTCCTTCCACATCCACAAGTGTCTGTCCTGAAGGCAGCCAGAACCCGCAGGGAAACCTAAGGTCTCCACAACAGTGGCTCTGCTGAATAGGCAGGATTGGCTCACGGTGTGCTGAGGAGGCTGCCTAGGCTACAATCTAGGTAGTCAGGGGTCAAACACACAGGTGACTCAGCCCCCAGGAGGCCACTGTCACTATGGGGCCTTGCTCTCTTCCACCTGCAGCCACTGTAACCAGCAGAAGAGGAATAGTCAGGACCCTCCAGGATGCTACATGATCTTTCTTCGAGAAACCATCTTGTTTCTAATCTAGTGATATGTGCTGAAGAATCTCAGAAATAAAGTTCACACTTAAGCTTTGAGGCTGCTGCTTCTTTTTTTTAACATTAACTTATTTATGCATACAAGAACTGGGGTACAGGCCAGAGGTACAGGTGGTGAGAGGATTCACCAGAGGTAGAGTGGGGAACACAAAGGGCAGACTGACTGAAACACACTGCAGAGGGGAGCAGCGGGCGAGGTAGGAGAGGTCTGCTATGCCATGTGGGTCCCCTCCCTCGCTGGGGATTGAATGTGCCACAGTGGCTGTGGATAGCTTCATAGTGCTGCNCTGAAACACACTGCAGAGGGGAGCAGCGGGCGAGGTAGGAGAGGTCTGCTATGCCATGTGGGTCCCCTCCCTGGCTGGGGATTGAATGTGCCACAGTGGCTGTGGATAGCTTCATAGTGCTGCAACTTAATCCTATGCGCCACCAGGAAGGCCCCTGCTGCTTCTCTTCTAACAGATATAGAATGGACAGGAAGATAGCTCATCTCTTAGTCTCTCCTAAGCATTAATAATCAGTTTATTCAGCCTCTCCTTTCCCCACTTCTGGGATTTTATCTACTGGGGTTACAGGGGCTTGAGGTAAATTCTTTCCTAAGCAAAGTGATATAGGTTAGTCCCTATCCAGCCTTTTACAGCTTGTATTTCCATTTCTGCACCTTCTAGTAAAATGATCTTGTTCCTTCAAGGAGTAAACAATATATGCTTTGAAGTGGGCTTGTAGGCTTTGAATCTCTTACTTTTGATGGAAACCACATCAAAAGAATCTTATACAGAACTGGTCTCCTTCTGGGTCAGAGGCTAAGGTGGTTTAGAAGCCCCTGGATCTAATTGCTTTTTGGGTTTCTTTTTCACTTATTTTCTGTGGTCTTTATGCATGTAAAATGAAAAACATTAACATCAATATATACGCAAACTTTTTATCCTGTCAATCTGTCTTTTCTCAGTTTAATTTACAGGCCTCAAGTAAAAAACCTAAAGCATTTTCCTCCTTTACAATATCAATAGAAATGCAAAATGTATTTGACTACACACAACATTCCATTAAGGATAAAACTCAGTAAACCATAAAAAAAAAAGGAACTTCATCAATCTAACAGAGTATCCACACAAAACCTACACCTAACTTTAAGGTTAGGGAAATGCAAATTAAAACGAATGGAATCCCACTTCATTATACTAGAATGCAAAAACAAAAACCCCAGACATTAAAACATTTTGGTGAGGATGTAGAGAAATTGAACCTTCATATACTGTTGGTGGGACTGCATAATAAATCGAACAGCCACTTTGAAAAATGGTCTGGTAGTACCTCAACAGTTAGTATACATTAGCTAATCAAAGGTAGCATATGACCCAGAAATTCTACTCCTAGGTATATACCTATTAGTCAAAGCTAACAATTAAATGGGGACCCCTCTCCCTGGCCCCAACGACAGGGCACAAGACAAGAGTCTGGATGCAGCTGGCCTGATCCTGAAGAATCTGTGCACAGGAGGAATGCTGTCTTTGTGAAAAAGCAGCATTTTGGAACCACCGTCTCCAGACAAATCTGTAACTTTAAAGAATGCCAACTCTGAAATATGTAACCTTACTAAAACTGCCAGTTCCCAGAAGATAAGACTTATTTACTTTATTTAGATAGGGTAAATTTTAACAGGCTCTTTGTTTTCCTAAAAGCGTAGACAGCATCAGAGAGATACATTAGCCAAAGCCCTACAACAGTTTTTCTTGTAAGAAATTCCTGAAATGCTACAAGTAACCTCCTTGTAACTGTATATAATTCCCACTGAGAAGCTCAGAATTCAGGCACCTTTCCAGGAGCTGTCTGGCAGCTGTTCCCAGGCTCCCTGGCTCCTCAGCTGATTCTTCAATAAACTCACTCCTGCTTGGGTTTACGCTGACAAACCCAAGATAGATGAAACATATGTGTGTATGTATATATGTATGTATGTATGTATATACATATTTTCAAAAACTTGTACAAAAACGTTCATAGCACCATCAATCATAATAGTAAAAATGTGGAAGCAACCCGAATATACATCAAGTGATGGATGGATTAATGATATATGACCCATCCATACAATGTAATATTATGAGACAATAAAAAGGTAATGAAATAACGATGCATTCTGCAACATGGATGAACCATAAAACAGTATGCTAGGTGTAAGAAGCCAGTCCATCATACATGAAATATGATTCTATTTTTATGAAAAGTACAGGACCTTCAAGTGTGTAGAGATAGAAACTAAATTGGAGGTTGCCTAGAATCAAGTTCACCAGAAAAAGAGATAGTTACCAAGAGCCTTCCTGTGGTCAGGACAAACCTCAAAGACTACCCCTGCGAGGGGGTCCAAATTTAATGGGATCAGACCATTGAGTGATTGATGCTCCAGAGCAATCAGCTAATAGTTAGTGAATTTGATAGCTGGGTGTGATCACAGAAGGGGACAGTCAAAGAGAGCACTGCTAACACCACTGTCATCCTCATGTGATGGTGCATATGCTCAAGTCTGCACCCTCAAAGGGACATCAGTGGTTTCACAATGGAAAAGATAGGCTTTAAAAAGTCACCCAGCCAAGTCATTAATCAGATAAACAAGCAAACAACAAGTCCATAGGACATCCATATCTAGACCTGCTCTACCATATTTTCCAAAATGTCCATTTCTCATCAAAACATTACAGGGAAGATGGTATCAGTGAAAATGAAAGAGTAACACTTTTTGAAAATTCTCTCTTCCAAAATGGCAACAATAATGGGGCAAAGATGGTCAGAATCAAGCTTTTCAGAACTATAGAAATAACCTAAAGACTTGCAGCTATCAGAAAACATTTATTCAAGAAAAAACATGGCTGAATCTCAGCAAAAAAGCAAGCTTGATGGCATTTTAACTTACTCTCATCCTGTCTCCTGTCTCCTACTCTCTAGCTCTACTATAGCATGGAAAACAAAGAGCCCACATTCAAGGTGAAAACCAGCAGGCCGGAATCCACTGGAGTCACAGAACGGAGTTGGAACTGCTGCACAGTTTCAAGCACAGAGGATTGTCATTATTTTCTGGCTATTCATTCTCTAGATGGCTGCATTTGCAAGGCTGCTTTCTTTGACCTGATGTGGAACTTACCCAGTGCAAAAAGCTCTTTTCTCCAGAGGTATTTGTAAGAATATTTTCTAACGATACAAATATAAATCCATCGGGAAGATCAATATACAACTTGTATTTCTATTCACTGACAATATACAAGCCAAAAATGAAATTAAGAAAACAATTGCATTTACAATAGCATCATAATACACTTAGGAATAAGTTGAACAGAAGAAGTACCCAAAAAAGTTGAGAGACTCACATGAAGTGATTTCAAATTGCAATGATCAAGACAGTGTTTATACATGGAGTTCCAAGTACCAAAGTGATTTGGACAGGAAAAGAACATTTTTAACAAATGGTGTTGAAAAACTAAATATCTGTATTTTTAAAAACTGAAATGGATATTATCTCATACCTCATGCCATCCACAAAAATTATGTGAGATGGGTAACAGATCAAAATGTAAAACTAAAACTGAAATAGTGCAGAGGTAGGGGGGATTTCACACGATCTGTGGGTTCTCACTTGGCTCTCACAATTGCAAGATACAAGCACAATCTCAGGTGTAACACTGTGGAAAATATTTATTTTACAGGTCCCCTTTGTCTATTTACAAAGGGGAAATTGGAGCTATGGAAAGAGTTCCTAAGGCCACAAATGGCCAGCCGTCCTACCCGATAGTGTCAAGTAGTCGTCCAAACAAAAGCTGCTCAGTGTTGTCCCTCCGAAGGGAGCCTAGAGCAGGTGGCACAACAGTAAGCTCACCTGTGGCAGCTGGGGGACGCACAGGGTTGCGGAGGCTGCACCGCAGAACATCCCTCCTAAAGTCGAAGTCTGTGTCCTCCTGAAGCTTCTTTTCCTGAAGGTACTTTGGCAGAGGAGAGTGGGTACTGTCAAAAAGTAGCTTCAACAGGGCTGAGTGGGGAGCTAATCTTCAGTCCTTCACCCCTTTATACCCACCCCCTACACCCCTTCACTTTTGCACTGCCTCTCAACAAGCAATTCTATATTCAGCAGATATATCCTTCTGGAATGAAGGGGAAATAAAGACATTCACAGATGAAGGAAATGTGAGAACACTGGTTGCCAGCAGAGCTAGCCTCAAAGAATAGCAAGAGGAAATTCCCTGAACAGAAAGGAAATTATAACACAAGAAAGACGAGACTTCAGAAAGCAACACAGGCTGATGACATAAGTAGAAGCGGGGATAAAGAGAAGAGAATAACTGTCTCCTTGTGGGTTTTTAAGATCATTTTATATGGTTAAAGCAAAAACTATAGTATCATCCAACGTGTGTTCAAGGCACATAGAGGAAATAACGTAAACTCTTATATTTCAAAAGGAAGAGGGTGAAACTCCCTAAATGGAGGTAAAGCTTCTCCACATCACTGAAGTGGTTTAAGTGCTGACACCAGTAAACTGTGATATGTGCATATGTATACTGCAAAAAACTAAAATAAGTAATAACATTATAAAATAAAAAATAATAAAAAGCTATAAAGAGTTATATTAAAAAATTATGAATAAATCAAAATGGAATTTTCAAAATCTGCTTAAGTATCTTACAGAAAGGCCAGAAAAGGGAATCAGAAACAAAATGAACACGTAGAAAACAAATAATAAAAAGGCAGGCTTAAGACTTAATGTATTAATAATTACTTTAAAGGTAAAAGGTATAAGAGTAACAGTCAGCAAACAAATTGGAATGTAGGCATCAGGAAAAAATTATAATAAATTAAAGAACAAAATTGTCAGGTAACTATAAATCAGAGACACTTTGCAAAGGAGGGGGAAAGAGAGGGATCAAAACAGGGCAGGGAAGAGCACAAGGGACTGTGGTGATGGTGCACGGGTGAATTGGTGGTGGGAATTATACAGGGTCTTACACTTGAGAGGAGAAAGCACACATTGTACAAAAAGGAAGAATGATGTAAAAAATATATATAAAATTAAAAGAAAAATCCCCCAACTCTATGCTATCTATAAGAACCTCACCTCACATTTTTATGTAATTTATTCATTTTAAGCATAGTTTAATGCTTTGTATACAAAAAAGTTTCCAAATAAATTACAAAGTAAAATTATTCAAGTTTAAATGAGCATAAATATTAGCCAGCTTGGAAGCAAAAGAGCCTGAAATTGTAAAAGATCTTTTAGGCCATCTAGCTTAATGGTCCCATGATGGAAAACTTAATTTAACAATATCCTAGATCAATAATTTATTTCCAGGCATTGCTAGGACACTTAAAATGACATGAGTGTCATTGTTTCTCAAAGCTGTTCTTTTCCTTATGTTAGCCAAGGACAATTTCAGCCAGTTGGCCTAAATTTTAAACCATGAATAGTATAGTAGTAGTATAATTCATCTTCAGCATGGTAAGACCTTCAAGTATTTGAATGAGACTCATGTCTCCTTTGTAAGTCTTTATTCTCTAAACTACAAGCATTTCTTTCTATCATTTGTCATAAAACACAGGATCAGGGCCTCCCTGGTGGCACAGTGGGTTAAGTATCGCACTATGAAGCAAACCACAGCCACTATAGCACAGTTCGATCCCTGCCGCTGGCCAGGGAGGGGACCCACGTGGTGTAGCAGACCTCTCCTGCCTCGCTCACTGCTGCCCTCGGCAGTGTGTTTCAGTCAGTCTGTCTGTTCTGCTCCCCACTCTGTCTGGTGAATCCTCTCACCTCCCTGGACTCTGACCTGTGCCCCAGGTCTTGTATGCATAAATAAATAAATCTTAAAAATATATAAAACACAGGACTAGTTCCATCATCACCCCATATTGCCTTCCTCTCTGAAAACACTGAGAAGAATGTTCTTCTTAGAGTCAGAAAACAAATCTAAAAATAATTAAAATAATTGAAACATACAGTGTGATTTTTTTTTTACCACAATGGGATCAAACTAGAAATTAGTAACAGAAATAAGAAAATCTCCAAACATGTGGAAAATGAACAGCATACCTTTAATTAATTCTACATAATGTCTACATACTAAATAGTAACAACAAGCATGTAGAAACTGAAATTAATAGCACAATGGGGGGGGGGGCAGGGCAGGGCAGCGCATATCCTGCCAAGGTGAAAAAAGCCTGAGGCAGCCCAAGAAATAGGCCAATGAGATGGAGAAGA